>CABFVX010004858.1:0-27788 GCA_902151425.1 Timema shepardi
ACTCGCTGATAATGTAGCTTTATATTTGTGAAAGAATTTTTAAAATAGGTCCAGTAGTTTTTGAGTTTATCCATTACAAACAAAAAAACAAAAAATCAAATCTTTCTTCTTTATAATATTTATATTATATTACACAGACATTCAATTTGTCTGTACCAGTCCAAAAATGAGCTGGTTTGTTCGTCTCGCTACTTACATAGACATTTTGAGAAATCTTACAAAAACACAATATTTGTAAATATCTAAATAAATCTTTATATTTAAATAAAATTGAATTAGTTAATTCCTGTACGTGCTCACAAGGTTCATTTTCTTTTCATTTTTCAATAGGCCTATTCCAGCAATAATCTTGTTCTAAGCATTATAATGTGTATTTACAACAGCAACTATTTTAGAAATAATCTTTTGATGACAAAATTTTTGCAGAATACAAAGGCATGTGGTTTGAAAGAGATGCCACCAGCCTCAGTAGCGGATTTAGGTTTGAGGACGCCCTAGGCCCGAGACAATATGGCGCCCTTTTTTTTGTAACAGTATATATATATAAACATATATATACATATATGTGTGTGTGTTTATAAAATAATGAAAATAATAACAATAATAATAAGAAATCTAATTCAGGTATAAATTAAACATAAAATAAACTTTAAAATCTGGTCTTACAGTTTACAGAAAACCCAATCGATTTTTAATTTTAGTCATCTTAAAAATTTTGGCGCCCCTCAAAATTTGCCGCCCTAGACCCTGGCCTCACGGGCCTAAGCCTAAATCCGCTACTGAACAGCCTTGCTGGAGTACTTGTCTCAATCTCGTTCAATTGCGACTTACTGTGCTTGCGTTCTTTATTTATTCTCTTAAGAGCTAGTTCCTTTTTCTTAATAAATTGTACTAACTTTAATTTTCTAGGAGTTAGATTTTCGTACCTAGCTGCATTGATTTTTGCCAAAAATGATTTTCTACTTTTTGAGGATAGGCGAGAGGTGATTCAATAACCATCTGAGGAAGGAGTTGTTATCACATTATTGCTTACTAAAATGCTTGTCTCAATAACAGATCGTACATTAGATAAAGGTGTGCTTGGGGAAAATAAATAAAGGCATATTATTTGGAAATTGATTTGTGTCATGTTGGGAAGACTTAGGAGTTGAAGAAGAAAGTTGGTCAGTTTGTAATGGAGAAATAGGATGAAATGTTACACCGACACGAGAGTTTTGGAGTAATTGTGATCAAACAAAGAATTGAAGGAAGTGGCACTAACATTAGACTAATTATTGCTCTTCCTAATCGGAGATAAAGGTACATGGTTTTTGGAGAACAATAGGTAACTCCGGTGGACCGCTTTAAAAAGAATAAAAAAACCTTTTCGAGAAACTCCATGATAAACAATAGACTCATATTTAAGGGTTTTAGCAATTGAGAAAAAAAACTATTAAACTGTTCGTCATGGGAACATAATTCCAGAGAAAGAGTGATATATGTATTTGCTGAGAAGAAGATCCGTCGTAGAGAGTTAATATATATAAGAAAATCTAAGGTAACATTATTTGTCTATTTTCAGTCTCCCCTTCTTCAAAGCGTCAGCTACGCCGCTGATTCAAACCTATACTCTATTTATTACGTATCTATATCGTATGTATTGTATTTAAGTATATTATATGCTGAGGAAACACACAATAAATTACTAATGACTCCATTGGAACAACCGTTCAAGCGACTGTTATTTAAAAGCTGGTTAAGGAGAGAAAGTATCTCGAATGCAATGAAAGATGATATCGCTACAATCACGAGCCGCTCGGAAACATGTATAAAAGTATTTGATTTATTTTTACCAAAGGGGAAAAGTAACAAAAAGGTTTTTTTTTAAGAATATTTCTACCCTCCTTTTCCCCAGTAAATATTAGAAAATTGGAGAATTTTTGAAAATTATACTCTTTAAAAGGTTATTTAGAATAGTGACACCCATTCAAATATTTTTTAATTCAGATACCCTTGAGGCTATTTTGTTTAGTATACTTAAGCAATTAAAAAAAAAATTAAATGTCTATAAAGGTTATTTTAAGAAGTGCTCCCAGTTTTTATCTATCTCTAGAAATAAGACTCTCATAATCTAGGTGAAGTCAAGAGCATAGCCAGTCGAACATTTAAAGGGGGACTTTGAGGGGCACAGCCCACTAGCCACTAAAGTCCAGACAAAAATTGTAAACAATAAACGCCTATTATATCAGCTGTTTGGAGTGGTTTTTAAAAAGAGTTATTTTTAAAGCAGAAATTTAAACATTGTAAATGCTATATATTTTTCTATAGTTTGGAAATGTACACAGTGTCCTCTCCCTTAGATTACGAACATTTTCATCGAGCACTTCTTAAGTTAAGTTAAGTCTAGTCTGGGTTATTTTAGAGCTAATTTAGTATTCCTGTAATAAAGCCAGGGGTTTAAAAATTAGTGCTTGTAGAAAAGGTAAGACCACCCCAGTATACATAGCCTAAAATTATGCCCCATTCACTTTACAAAAATACATGTTCAATTTGACCAAATATATTGAAGAGCGAGATTTATAGGTATAATACACAGAGACTGAATATTAAAACGGTAGGCCAATGACCGTCAGGGCTGAGGGGGGAGAGGCAGAAGCAGGAGTTAGAGCCAGTTTCATAGTCAAATTTAGTATGCCTCAAGTGCGGCGCTACACTAAGTACATGACGACACCTACATAAACTAGAATGGAATGGGCCATTGTCCTATGTGAGAGCGGCCCATTCCATTCTGGTTTGGGTAGGTGTCGTCATGTACTTAGTGTAGCGCCGTACTTGAGGCGTACTAAATTTGACTATGAAACTGGTCCATTGTCTGTTTCAGATAGGGATAAACTTTTATTAAGTTACTAAAGTTCCTAAGAGTATTTTCATATAGTCACACGTCAAGACATTTGATCTGTATGTGTCACTTTTAATATATAGAATATCAATACCAATAATAATAATAATAATAATAATTTATGATAAAATATATTTGTGTTTGATAAAAAGGTTTTCTCTTGGAAAAATGAATGTAGAATATATAGTTTTGTGTGACTATTGGAATTCATATTGATAGCTTAGCAATACAAATTTAGCATTTGATGTAAGTATACAAATTTTAACTAATTATCACTAATATACACATCACATTAAACTAATAAAACTTTGAATTTACCCTTGACACGATTACGCTACGCTGTTCTCTGTCATTGTTTATATTTGATCAAACCGCGAGTCAGGGGATGGTAACTACTAACTAGAACACCCTCACCCCGCCTCAGCTGGACCCACCTTTGATTCCTCTCTCTTTGCAGACCCATTTGACAGGTGGAAAGGTTTTGCTGTCGCCTGATCTCAAAGCCCCTTTCACCACTTTCCCTAAACTCACTAATACTTACTGTTTATTTAGTCAACATTTAGCTTTATTGTATCCATCTTGTTGTCCGGCTAATGTACACAATCACAAAATATTTGTAAAAATGTATTTTAACATAAGAATGGTGGCAGAGACTAGTTCTACAACGTTTCTTGTACACCTTTGTTTTGATATTGCTTAAACCATAGATAATATAAGACAGTCAACTTTCGGTGGGAGGGGAGTTATTGATCCCCCTAACCCCCACCCCCGGTCTACAGCCTTGTTGTAAGAGTTCTTCACCCAGAATATTTTTTTAATTTGGATACCCCTAGAATATATTTAGATTGTTCCACAACGGATTAAAAAAAATATAATTAAATGTCACTAATTATTATTATTATTATTATAGTTTTGAGGCCCATTGACACATTGAGGTCATTAAGGCCTTGAAATATATTAAAACCTAGTATAATCTCCATAGGGGAGACACATAGTAATTTACCTGCAGAATATACGGGCAAATATACAAAATAATAACCGGTATAAATATAAAATAATAGATAAAATACCCATTTAAGACACTCCATAGGAGTGCTCAAATAGGCTCTTAGTACAAATGAGTGATATACTTGCTAAAAAAACCATGTGTATCACTCTGATAAGAAGACCAAACAAACATATTAAAACAATATGTGAGTTAAAAGACAAAACAAACATATTTAAAAGGATATACAAGTTAAAAAGACAAAACAAACATTTTAAAATATACTAAAATGTTAAAAAGGTCTCAATGAAATATATCCAAATGAGTCACTTAATAAAAGTGACTCAAATGGCATTAAAAAGATCCGCCTGGCTTATAAAACTGAGTAAACAAATAACTCCATCCGCGCTGTCACGTAATAAAAAACGTAGGCCACCTTTAAAATCAAGATCCAGGAGGATAGGGGCTAGTTTGCGACACTCCACCAAAATGTGGTGCACACTAAGGGGAGCATCGCAAAACTCACACACTGGGGGTGGGTCCCCTCTTAATAAAAACCCATGGACCAGAAATGTATGACCAACGCGGAGTCTTGTCACGATGACCTCCTCTCTTCTAGACTTTCGTATAGAAGAGGGCCACCGCGACACACCGTCCCTGATAGACCGCAGCTTGTTCTGAAGCAGGGGTTGAGACCCACTGATCGTGCCAGGTGCGTAAGACCCCACGCCGAACATAGCCCTTTAGATCTAAAAACATTACACCCAAACTCTCCTCAGTAGGAAGATGAACCGCCTTATTGGCTGCCTGGTCCACCAGTTCATTTCCTGGAAGACCAGCGAAATGTCACTAATAGTCTCCCAACAGCATTTTTTTAAAAAATTGGATACTCATAGAAACCATTTGGAATGGTCTTCACCTTTTTAAAAGAATTATGTGCTTTAAGAATTTATTGAAAGTGGTTCCCCCCACCACATTTATGAAAATTGAGTACTTTTAAAAAGTAATTGGAGTAGTCCCTCGTTTGATTTTTTTAAAAATACTATGCGTATATCGAAGCTATTAGGAGTGGCCTCTTACGGGTATTTTATTTAAAAATTGGATGCCTCTAAATGCCATTTAGAGTGATTTTCGGCTGTAATGTTTTCGAAAATTAAATGCCTTTATAAGCTATTTTGAGTGGTCCTTACCTGGAAAAGTTTTGCAAAGTGAATGCCTTTATAAGTCATTTTAAGTTTGATTCAAGGCCACCCTTAAGCTTTATATTCAAAACTTCGAAACAATTCGGGGGGACGGGGGGGTTGAATCCTCTAAACCACCCTCCCTACGCCCATTTCTATAAATAGCACTATTAAAACTTTATGTTTAAATATGACACGTGAGTTTGTAATATTAACAAAACAAAATTAATATATACTCTCTTTTATTGGCTATATATTTAGCTTATGAATATACCAATAGGTACTAAGATGAAATTGTACTCACAGATGTGCTAACTACTGCGTACTTTACAAATTCAGCCTCTTCTATGTTACAAATCATGTTGAGAATAGCTTCCAGTTTGTCTCTTGCGATTTTGCTGAGACCTCGACGTCGCGTGGAGAAGCACCATATTCCCCATCTTTCCTTCTTTTTGCGTACCCTTTTCCAATAACAGCCGTTCTTGAGTCATCTTCTTCATCTATTTCTGCCACCATCCTCTCAGCTGCGCGATCACGAAACCTACGCTTCCTAGCACCACAAAGTCCTCTCTTTTCCACTGGGGTCCAAACAAATGTTTCCTCTCCCTGTTTGTTGATGCTGTTTTTTTCTTTTCACGTGATACCTTACGCCCACTACTGGTTGTCTCAATGGGCGTCACCAACACCCGAAGGTCAGCAGTAATCATTTCGTTACACGTCGAGTCACTTTCTAAAATTTGAGATTCCTTCTCAACTGTATATCCTTTGGTATTTGAACTATTTATGATTTGTGATTCATATGTATAATATGTTTAACACGATCAAAAATGAGTGTAACACAACGTGAAATAAGGCAGTGGCCGAAGCTGATACAGTGAAAGATCCGATCGAAACTTATAACGCGAGTATTTAAACGATTCCCAATATAAAGAAGATAATAAAATTAATAAAGACATAAGCAAATGCTTCAAAGCTCCATAGTGAGAGTTGTTTACAGCTGTAAACAACTATCCCCATAGAGTTTCGAAGCATTTGCTAATGTCTTTATTAGCCAATTATCAGTTTTGATAGGCTCAGATTTCCTTTTTTCTTCGGGAGAAACGTCATTGCTAGAATTTGATTTTTTTTTTCCTCCAAAGATTGGTCTTGATCGAGTTTATATTCTTTATTAATTTTATTACCTTCTTTATATTGGGAATCGTTTAAAGACTCGCGTTGTAAGTTTCGATCGGATCTTTCACTGTATCAGCTTCGGCCACTGCCTTATTTCACGTTGTGTTACACTCATTTTTGATTGTGTTAAACATATTATACATAGGGGAACTTATGGGGATTGCGTCAGTGGAGTGATAATCTTTCCTCAGACGCATAGTATTTTATGAAGTGTTAGTTTCCTGAACGGAAATAAAATAATCCGGCACTGAAGCACAATTTCACGATTTAGAAGTCAACACATTAGTTTATTTTGACATTTAATATTTTGAGGGTGGATTATAAGTTCCTTTTTGGATGTAGTTTCCATCAAGCTCATCGTCTACAAGCTCTGTTCTCAGATCTGGTTTTGTTGATGGCTGTAAGTCCATGTATGTAATCTTTGACATAGCAGGGGTTGAATCTTCAACAATTGACAAAGAATTGCCACTTTGCGGTGGTATAGTCCCAACATGCATAGGGACCATTACTGCGTCTTCGTCATAAGCAACGACTGTTCGCTGAACACTTATGAGAGGCACTCTTCTGTTGTTATGCGGTGGAAGTATTTGAATTGCTGCTGTTGTTTTGGTAATGCTGTCGTCATTAACGTTAGTTTCAACTTCGTTATCTTTGTAAGACTCTTGGTTGGGAAACTGTGGAATATCTTGATAAAGCGTAGGAGCACTTTCAGCTTTATTTAAGCGTATTGTCATATTATTATGCTTTAATGTATTATCTGGACATTTTGTTCCAGAAGTTGTATTGAAATCAGACATTGGTGTGTTCTTAGGTAATTCTTTATATTTCTTTAGTAATTTGTACTTTAAGTTAGCTTCTCCCTTCCCTCGGGTGTTTACATAGCTGTTTTTTGTTGTTTGTTTTTTGTGACAAACTTTATCAGTCAACACTGGAAAGTTACATTGTGTAGGAAAGATGTCTTGTGAATTAACATTATGAATTGGTTGATTATCCATTTGTTCTTTATATAAACTTCTTTGTGTGCTAGAACATTGACTACTTTTGGGGGATGCATTCAATTTTAAATTATTAATATATTTTTTTGAAACATTGTTCTTTTGTTTTCTAAAATGCATATTTTCTAATCTAGAAATGGAATATCGAAGAGGTTTTCCTGTTTTGAATATTTGTGGTATGTTGGACGGAGGAAATAAGTTGTTTCCACCGTCAAAACTATGTTGACAGGTATTACTTGATGACACAAGTAAAGTTTCTTGGATAGGGATATTTCCAGGATAAATAGAGGTAGGTGGAATACTATGACTTAGAGGTTGAGGAAATTGTTTGTCTGAGAGATTATTTGCATTATTCATAAATACTGCAGAGGCTGGTTGAGTATAGTTTTTCAAATTATTTTTCATTTTAGAATAATTATCTGAAACTTTAAAGTTTCTCAATTTTATTTCATTTTCAACATAGCTACAAATGTGCTGTAACATTTGAAATATGTTGGCTTGCAGTAGGCCAAAGCTGTGCTTAATTTCAGGTGTGAATGATTGAAACTGACAATCAACGTTTTGAGATTTGAATGTACATCTTAGCTTGATCCAACACTGTATCATCATCAAACTAGAAAAGTACAGATCTTCACAAATTTGTGCTTGGCTATCATCTATACTTCCAACTCTACTATTATTACTACTGTGAAATGTTGAACCTATCTTTGAAAATTCCTCACATAAAGTGTGAATGTAGTTGATATCTACCTGTGGATACAGCTTTGGGACGGATTCATTGAGGCAACTATAGAGTTCCTCCACATAATATAGATAATTGTTATTTTCAAAGTCAAATACAGTTTCATTAGCTTGGATTCCTGAAGTGGACGATACCCTCTCTCTTTTTTTCGAATTGCGATAAGTCAGTTTTGTAGATTGAACAGCACTGTTGTTTTTAAACATAGGTGATGCAGTTTCACAAGACCAATCACTGCGACTAGAGAAAGAATCAGGAATCAAATACCTTTTTGTTAAGTCACGATTTTTAATTAACACGGGAACGCACACTGTGGAACTGTCCGAAACACAATCGTATTCTTTTACGTCCATTATGTATGAAGCATCCGTATTAGGGGACATTCCATCAAAGCTAATGTTATTTAACCAGTTCTTAACGTGCACATCTTTTTCATTCTGATAATCCAGTGTTTCTTCCGTATCTTTTACTGGTGTAGTACATAGCGCAGACACCATTCTTTCTCCCATAACCTGGCATTCGATGCTAAAAGTTGAATCTGATTTCAAGTCATTATTCATTTCAATAGAAACCGGTAGCTTGGATTGACAAACATTTGACAAATGTGATGCATTTCTTTGCATGTTGTTACTCTCTTCCTTTCGCGTGTCTTTAGCATCTGTAACACACTGCAATGATCCTCTTGATTCAAGATCCATGGACATACGAACATTATCTGATGGTTGTTGTTCAACACAAGATGCCTGCATGAAAGTGGCCGTATTAACATTGTTGGTGGGTGCGGGCCTTATATAAGTGATTGGATTAGTACCAACACAATTATCGTAATAACCTGGCAAATATTGACTATTTTCCATTTGATTTTGATTGTTTCCTCTATCTTGGTTTATCTTCTGTACACTTTTGCATGTATTAGTAATACAATTCATATCATCGTATAAATGATCATCTAATTTAGAAGTGTGGGGAATGGTTTGGCCCCGGAGCCTGTATTCGTGTTGCGAAATTTCGTTCCAATAATCTTGCTTTTTATATGGCTGTTTTTTCGGTCGAGAACTATTAAATAAAGGAAAATAATCGCTTGGTGGCTGGTAGAGTGGTTGCATCATCGACCTTTCGTTGGCATAGGAGAGGTGTCCGTTGTCTGACTGAATTTTGTTGGGCGTTATCAGATCGCCTTCTCCTATAGGAGCCCTTACTTTTGATCTAGAATGGTGAGGTAACCCATCTAACAAAGAAGAGCCTGTGCCAGGGAAAGATAGTCCCTGAAAAGAAAAATGCACATCAGGGGTTCTTGGAGCGTTAGCAGATGTAATAGGAGTTTCTACGATGGTCAGCGTAGGATGGTAGACATGAGACAAATTGTCTGCTTTCTGGACGTGCATTCTTCCAATATGAGCTGGCTGTTAAGGTGGAGTTATTTCCAGGGATTGATGACCATGATTATCTATACAAATCAAAATATCAATGTTATTTTTATTCATAATTAAATCAACTTATTTTGATTTGATTAACTACTTTACAATTAATTTTAGTTTATATTTTTTTAAGCGAAACTTAGACATTTCTGATTCAATTCGAAATTTTGAATCTTAATAAACCCTAGATTCGTATTCGACGGGTTCGCTCAAAATTTTAATCTTTAATAATTGATACTTTATAAACAAATAAATACTATCAGACCGGAAACCAGTCGCGTGGTAGAGTGAATAGAGAAATTAACTTGAGTTCACGTCGTAAAGGTATGACGTGGGGTATAGCTGTTTGTGACAGGGAGTCGAATTGGAACTGGAACCAGAACCGATACCAGAAATTTAATGTTATTTTAAGGAATCGGAACTGGAACCCTAAAAACACCATTCTGAAAAACCAGAACCGGAATTGGATCCGTTGAATAATTTTAGGTTCTTAAAAGTTCCTAGTTTTACAGAAATTTATGTAATTTTGATAAGTTGCAATTTTTTTTTTTAGCTTTGTTTGGTTTTGAAATGCTGTGTTTTCTCCTTTCTCAGTAAGTTCTGAAAGGGCTTGATATATTTTAGTTTACTAATTTGTTTGAGACCGAAATCTTTAACTTGTTGTGTATGTAAAATATTGGAAAAAATAATTAATAAACTATTTGTATGGTATTTAGAATCCCGCAATCTGCTATCTAATATTCAATGTGGTTTTCGCCATAGCCGATCCACGGTGGATCACCTTGTCCGTCTTGAGACGTCTGTTCGTGACGCTTTTCTACATAAACATCATCTTCTGGCTGTTTTCTTCGATCTGGAAAGAGCTTACGACACCACCTGGCGGTTCGGAATTTTGAAAACACTTTTTAATTGGGGGTTTCGAGGGAACCTACCTATTTTTATATCTAATTTTATATAAGATATACACTTCCGGTTGAGGTTAGCCAACACCTTATCTGATGATTTTATTCAAGAAAATGGGGTGTCTCAAGCAGTACTCTGAGCAGCACGTTGTTCGCCATCGCAATAATGGCATCTTGGACAACGTGCGCTAACTTGTCAGTTCATGCCTTTTCGCGGATAACTACGGAATTTATTGCAGTTCATTGAGTCTCTACAGGGTAGAACGGCAGATACAAATAACTGTCAACGATCTATGGATGTATTGGATTTAGGTTCTCCACAACCAATACAATGGTCGTCCACTTCCATAGATCACGCTGAATACAGCCAACCCCCAATATTTTAATGAACCACGGTATTTTAGCAGTCTCGAAGACCATAAGGTTCCTGGGACTTTTATTTGATTCTAAATTAACTTGGATTCCCCACATCAAAGACCTGAATGATAGGTGTATAAAGCATTGAATTTACTTAAAGAATTTAGCGGTTGTTCTTGGTTTGCTAATAGGGCAACCTTGATGCGCATCTATAGGGCTTTGATAAACTAAAAACTTGATTACGGCAGCATTGTTTATGGCTAAGCTAGACCTTCGGCGTTAAAGATGCTAGATAATGTACACCATGCTGGCATTCGACTGGTTACTGGTGCCTTTCGTACCAGTCCAATCGTCAGTATCTGTGCCGACGCCAGTGAGCCCCCTCTTTCTTATCGGTAGTCCTATCTTCTGGCATATTACGTATTGAAACTACACTGCATGCCAAAGCATGTTGCTTACCATCCTGTGCTACATACACCCAACTGTGCCCTGTATTAAAACAAATGGCGTGTTAAATTCCGGTTTGGATCCGGATGCTATCAGTTTTCGATACGTGTGGAATAGTCCTGACAAAGGTTATCCCCACATCTCCAGGTCGAGTTTCTCCCTGGAAGATACGCCTGCCTCAATGCCATTTTGATCTTGTCAAGTTCCCTAAAGAAACCATTCCGCATATTATTTATGATAAAACCTTTAACGAGCTCTTTTCCACTCGCTTTCAGGGATTTAAGTGCATCCACACTGATGATTATAAATCTGGAGCTTCCGCGGGATGTGCTTTTGTTGTGGAAGGATCCAATTTTAAATTCGATTTACCTGAAGAAACTAGTGTTTTATGGCTGAATTTTAAGCCATTTTTTAAATCTTTGTTTTTTTGTATATCATAACTGTCACCGTTCTTTTCTCATTTGCACGGATTCCATTAGTGCTCTGTTGGCTTCATCCACTCTATACTCCTGGAACCCACTCGTGCTGATGATACACGAGCAAATTTTAAAAATCTATTTATTTAACACCCGGCTCGTCTTCTGCTGGATTCCTGGTCACGCTGGTATTTCCGGAAATGAGCTGGTGGTCCAGGCAACCAAGGAGGCAGTCCTTCTTTCTCCTGAGGCGAGTTTGGGTGTCATAATTTTAGATATAAAGTCTATGTTCATCGCGGGGTCTTACGCACCTGGTACGAGCAGTAAGTTTCGACCCCTGCTCAGAACAAGCTGCGGTCCATCAGGGACGCTGTGTTACGATGGCCCCCTTCTATACAAAAGCCTAGAAGAGAGGAGGTAATCATGAAACTCTGCGTTGGGCATACATTCTTAACTCACGTTTTTTTTTTTACTAAGAGGGGATCCACCTCCAGTGTGTGAGCTTTGCAATGCTCCCCTTTGTGTGTACCACATTCTGGTGGAGTGTCGCAAATATGCCCCCATTCGCCTGGCTCTTGATTAGAAGGTGACTACGAGTGTTATTAAATGATAGCGCTGATGGAGTTATTTGTTTACTTCTTTTTTTACGCCAGGCGAATCTTTTAGATGCCATTTGAGTCACTTTTATAAAGTGGCTCATTTGGTTTATGTCTTGTATTGAGAATTTTTTTCAAAATTATGTTAAAACTTTTTTCATACTATTAATCAATAAATTCTGATGAACTTTACAGTGCTCTATGCGAATTACTGGAATTTTAGGGAAGTGCGTTAAGTAAATTTCTGCCTCAGTAATCATTAAAAGATGCTCCATATAGCCTCTAGAGGCACTTATGTTTGCGCAATTCTTTCGCCTACGGTGGTTGGGGGTCCCTAAACCCCACTTCAACTTTGGGGTTGCTACGACCTTGCGTTCTGGCACTGCTAAATTTACGACTACACTACTGTTTTTAATATAGGTTTTTGAAAATTAATTTGATTCTTATGCTCTTTGGTTGACAAAAATGTTTCTTATTTTCTCATTTTTTCTGTAACAGTGTTCCTTGTTCATAATGCCATAGAGTCAAGGCGGCCTGAGGTAAATTTCGCGCCCGGGCGGTATTACTTTTGGCGCCTCTCTATGTAACCGGTGGATAATATAGTCCATTCACTATATGAGTGTAGATAACTAACAGCTAGCAAAAGATAAAGATAAAATCTCATGTTCCATTTGCCAAACCATATGATCTGCAATGAACATAATGTGTTGATTTATTGTCACTATTGGCAGTCAAAGGGTTCACAAAAACAATTTTATTTTTAATTTGGTTTTTCTTTTGGCTGTTCTTAAATCTTCTGCTAGCTGCCAGCTACCACATTTCTCATGGTGATTATACTCTCGTTAAATAATAAAATAATCCCCAAACCTAACAACTCTAAACCTAACGTAGCCTGGGCGTGATAGGAAAATAATTTAAGGGGAAATTCCACAAATAGTAACTATACGCTAAACGTTTCATTTCGAGATTGTACAAAAACTGTTGGGATTACAAATAAAACTATAAGAACCTGTTTTGTAGACAATGCCATCATCTATTTTTTTATTATAAGTTTAACAAACACTTTGATATTATTAATGGTTTACGTTATAAATGCAAAAAAAAAAAAGTTTTATGGAGCCATTATTTCAAGCTGACAAATGTAAAATAACTTTTTAAGAGTGCCACTAGATTCTATTTTGCTCTCCACAAAATTAAACTAATGTGTAAAATTTCATGTTAGTATAAAAAAATTGAACATTTGTTAAGCTTAGCAACTCCACTATCACAACCTGGCCACGTTAGGCTTGGAGTTGTTAGGTTTGGGGATTATTTTCATATCACACCCAGGTTACGTTAGGTTTGGAGGTTTGGGGATTATTTTCATATCTCACCCAGGCTAAGTTAGGTCATGTCTAGCTCTGTTTGGCGACCTCTCAAGCTGGCGCCCCAGTTCGCACGGCCCTTAAGCCACCCCTGCATAGAGTAAGTAACAGTGTATATTATTTCATTTATGATTTTTGCTAAAGTGCTTATATAACAATGTATAGACCTATTAATTCATTTCACAAATCTTAACGAGTTTTTAGTAAATGTCTATTTCAAGATAAAAGCGAAAGAAAGTCTGTGTGGTGCACCGTACCATTTATTTTTTATTACTAAAATACAAAATTGATATTACCTCTATGTGAGTAGGTTTGTGGATCTATAATTTCTAAGACGCTTTTGTTATTATTATTATTATTATTATTGGAGTTTACCGACGTATCGACACAACTAGAGGTCATGTAACATATTAAAACCATTCTACTCATGTTAATGTGTACGACAAGATCCATAATTTCTTTAAAAAAAACCTTTAACAACCTATATATATACATGTGTGTGTAATTTCTCTCTAAAAAAAAAAGATGTCTTAAGCTAAAATAATTTGATGAATATTTTTAGGGAATAGAAATAATAGCTATGGCACACATACCCACCCTCCCCTAATTAAACTCCTGGATGCGCCACTCAATCTTAATATCTTCAAAATTAATTCTGCTATAAGTGGGAAAAGGTCTTGTTCGTCTATAAAACATGAATAAAACTATTTGGAAAAATCCCTTTCACCTCTCTCTTCTTACAAAACCTACGTTATACAAATAGGTTTGATCTAATCAAGGAAACACTGTCTATGCAAATTATTTAAAAGGTAAACATAATCAAGTTTACTTTGTAAAAATACTTTTAACATAGATCATACAAATACATCACAGAAAAAATTTTCAATAGCTCGGGTTTGGAGGCGACAGACAATTAGTGTCAAGTGTTTTACCTGAACAGGATATAAATGGGTTGAGGGAAGGGGGAGTAGTGGGGTTTACAGAGAAAAAAAGATGGAAAGATAGTGAATGCCAAAAAGGGGTTGGGTAGGAGAGGGCGAGGTGCTTCCGAAGACAGAGCAATCTACCAAGAAGCTAGTGAACTTTTTAAAAAGTTTAGACAAAATTTAATTTGAAAATATCAAATTTTGTTAAAATTATTGTATTATAAATATTCGTCGTGTATGATAGAACATTATCTTATTCTCTATAATAATATGATAACTTCAAAACTATATTCTTGTATTTCATGTTCTATTTAATTTTAATTAAATTGAAATTACGTCTTATTGTAAAAAAGTAAATATTAACTTGTAACTTTTTTACTAATATAGTTCATTTTCAATTTACAGGTTTAATATAATATGAAAAACAGCATGTTGTTACTATGCATATTTTTTAAGCAATAGAGTAAACAACTTTATCTTTCTTATATAGTAGGTATCCATCCGAATCTTAGGATGCAAAATAAAAATCTTATTGGTCTCACAACCCAATTGGTCGCCGTCACAGCCCTCACCCTCCACTTCCATTAGTCTATAAAACAAATCAAAAATTCTACATAAAAGGGGGCACGTGCCGCCATTAAATTTGCGCCTGACCCCCCCCCCCCCCCCCNAGGGGGCACGTGCCGCCATTAAATTTGCGCCTGCCCCCCCCCCCCCCCTCCTACTCCCGGACTGAACGCAACTCAGGTAGCCAGGTAATACAGCTTGCACCAGGGGGTGTATATACTTCATTCACGGTAGGAGTTTACCTCTGAAAGGTCTTTTTTCTTACCAATATCCTACTATATAATAGATTTCTGGTAGGGAAAAAAGTCCTTTCACAGGTAAACTCCTACCGTGAACGAACTTTTTACTACTATGTTTTTCTGTGGTCTTCATTAGAAAGTGAAACCAATTGACCAAACTTGAAAAATATATGAGACAATTTAAAAGGATTATTTTAAAAGGGAAAAATGATTTCTCAAATCTCAGTTTTTCTTTTTTAAAGTGAATAATGCAGAAAACCACAATTCAATGTGATTTCTGGTTGGATCGTAATCGTATGCGTTTAATCCCGGATAGTTGGCGGTTATATGGGCCCTTAAGGTGCTAGAATAGTCGATCAGAAACTCCTAAATGCCAGAAACCAACTGGGCTGATAACGTCCCTAGGAGTGGCTATCTATCAGTAGGATAACAAATAGGGGATAAGGAAAACATAAACAAAAATACAATTTGTGTTGTGACCCCCATTTAATTACATTTATTAGATTCACAAATATCCAGCTTACTCTTCTTTACTGGTTACCTTTCGTTTCCCGGGAATTTAAATCAACCAAAATATGTACATTTTTGGACTTTTTCAGAGTGGAAAGATTCAACTTTTAAACTGTCTAAAAGTATGTATGTATAGTGTCATAGACTTTCTATTACTTGACCATTGTCATTTATTTTTATATTGTAAAATATAAATTATTTATTTCAGATCTCATTTGAATAATAAAATAAAACTTTTTTAAGTTGTTGCTACTCATATAAGCGCACATAAATTAAAATTCGTGACATTTATCTCCTTCTCTCTTGTTTTTGGATAAGCTGCATTGTTTGTCCCTTGTGTTAGTAAGCATAATATAAATAGGTACTATTTTTAAAGCTGTATCTATAATAAATGAACACACGAAGAGAATGGAAAGTAAGTAAGTTTGTCAAGTAGACCTACTATAAACACACACACAAATGTATGAGAGTTTGAAATAATTATTTTATTTAAAAATGAAATTAAAATGTACTAACCTTACAATTGTCATGTGAAATTGATGAAATGTTCATCACTCTTTGTACGCGATGTTAATCTAGCCTGTGGATGACTTTGTACACGTGAAATAAAATAAAATAAAATATTCTTTATCTTAGCACAAAATTAAAAAGATTAGTAATTAGACCTGGAGATCGAATTAAATTACAATCAAATGTCCAAAATCATTAATCTTGTAGAAAATAATTGTTTACGTGTGCCCTGTTATTCGTAACTATGCGACTTGAAAATATTGAAAGATTTGTCGCTAAATTATTCCATTGACAAAGAGATGGTGAAAACGAGTATTCTATACTATAACACAGACCTTGCGTCTATTCCAAGAAAAACTTCTTAGCTTGAAATATTGGGAAAACATACATAATTTGTAGGGCAAATGAATTGTTATCAAAATTTTCTTTCTAACAAGCAAAAAATTTACATCTACAATTTCACGTCGGCTGTTTTATTGGTATTATTACATATTTTTAAAATATATAATTTATTGCATTTTGACAAATAAGTGACATCTAAACAACTTTCAAATGTAGTCTAGTCAAGATTTACTCATTATATTTGGTCATGTGCTTACTGTATACCACTGGCGTAGTTAACATATGAAGAAGGGGAGACAAATGTTAACTACAATCGACTTACCTATTATATCTTGTATTAGCTCTAGCCGATAGTTTAGTTAATCATTGATTTTTGTCCACATTACATGCAATAATAATTTTTATTGAGCTCTTCTTCCATATATATATCTTTTAAATAATTTGAGTACACAAGCTACACAAAGCATTGTCTTCGTAGTTAAAGTTAAAATTAAATAATACTAATTTTTAGAAAAGTCCAAAGTGAATAACGGGAAAGCCAAGAGATTTATAATGAAAATACTACAATTTAAAAAATATTAGCTCTATTGTTCGATTCACCTGTTATTAATTATTTTCTTTGTATTTTGTGTACGTGCTTACTCAAAGCCTATGTAAGTAAACGTTTTTAAGTCAGGTGGTAAAGTAGTTACATGCTCCTTTCTCTCTCACGTAAAATCACTCTATTTCAATCTTACATTCTTTCAGTTCTTCTTTACGCGGCTCCCGTCTGGAGTCACGTTCCCCGCTTCCCCCGTAACGTTAAGACCTTTGGTTTCCTTTTTCCACCGCAACCTCCATCTTATCCTGGGTCTTCCTCCCCGATCCCATAACACAGATATCTACGCCGGGTCGGGATTGCCACCTCTTGATTTCATTCTGCACCAGCGAACAAATAGATTATTTCGTAAACTCCGAACCTCAGACAATCCTTTTATCAGAACCATTGGTGCTAGTCCCGGGGGGCCTGCTCGCCCTCATCACCGCATACGCCATCTCCTAAAAGAGCCCCCACCAATTGTAGTGGAGCTTCTCTGGGCCCAACTTATTGCTACCCAACCGGACAATTAAATCTCTGTGACAATATAGCTCTTAAAGTTTAATTTTATTTATCGCCGAGTGCACCGGGGTTCTTAGAAAAAATTTCCCCACATATTTCAGTTGTTAATTTTTCTCTATGTATAATAGGTCAAACTTACATTTTAGAACTTTATTGTTGGTATTTGTATTCTCTTTATCCATGAAAATGTATATATTGTCTCTTTAACGAATAAACTAAACTAAACTAAGCTTGAACAATGTCAGGATAAACATTCATGCATTATATTCTACGGAAATAATCAATGGCGGTTTATATTTTGGACTTTAATTTAAATTTAACTTTTAGTGTTAGCCAGATTAGGCGTCGTAATTTTTCTATTCTCAATTTTTTTTTTTTGTTACTTGAACATATATTTTGATATAGAACTCTATTTATCTTCTGTCGCCACTTGGGCGCTAGGGTCTGTCACGATACTTAAGACTTTTTAGATAACCACAATTATTAAATGATTTTGTATTGGACGTGTTAAATGTAAATTGTTTTGAGTTTGTGGTTACCAGTAATTATATTTGCATTTTTAGGGTAATGTTTCTTAGGTAGATTGCATTTTGAAGTATTGATTAAAGTAACGTAACTTTCTCTGATCGATAAAATTAATATATTTTGAGACAAATTGACAATATATTTTCCAAATCTTTTGATATGCTTTGCTTCAAGTATTGTATTATCTTTATTATTAACAAGTAGAGTTCTTGTTGACGTTTCCAATTTTCGTGTCGAGATTCGATAGTCCCGTGGGAGTTTGACTAAAGTCTGTTAGCCAAACTTTCGTGTCATTTAAAATATCTGAGGGATATTTAATATTTATATCAACGTTTTTAAGTCTGTATTCACTGGAGTGAATCTGACACTTTGGTAACATTTCAAAGATGGCCATAAGGCTCTTATTTTGTCATTATATAATTTCCTGATCGATATTCTTTGCAACAATTGTTTGTACTATAATCAACATTATGGGTCGTACTGCCTCTTCAAGACTGACCCATTTGATTGTAGGATAGGTTATATGTTTTGTAACATCACCTCAATTTAACTGCGTGAAATAATATATGAAGTTATTATTTAATTTATATTTTCAACCTAACTCAGTTTGATTTTTGAGACCATGAAAAGTATTCTGCTGTGTTGTTATTTCTTTGAATAAACCATTCATATTGTTATTTTTTAAATCTTGCAAATGTTTTACCTTTTTGTCTGTCCTTAGATCACCCCCACTTCCTTTTATATTATTTGTGGTAGTAAGTAAAGGGCAGTAGAGTGGGTGTAACAGCTGCTTGTCGCAAAAGGTGACTTAAAGGGGATGCTTCTGTATAGGACGTACCTCGTGCTAGACAAGACTATACTATAGCTTATATTTCACCTACTTTCTTCTTCTTTCCCTTTCTCTCTCTTTCTATACTTCCTTCTTCTTCCTTCTCTTGATATCCTTCTTTCTATCTATTCTCTTTCTTTCCTCAGTTTTTCTGCCCTTCCCCTGACGTTCAATCCTGCATGGAAGCTTATTAACTTCTCCGTTGACGACCTTGGTATCTAACCCGGCTCTCCTCTGACAATTACTGGATACCTCAGCAATTCAGTTCCTTCATAAAAGTGCGCTGGTTGTAATGTCTTAGTAGAAGGGCCTTAAGGATGATAATAACTGGGTACCCTACCTTGAGAAAAGATGGGTTGCGTTCATGAGGGCCCAGACGTAAAATTGGCACTTTTATGCACCCACTTGCTGAGATGAACTCTCTCCTGGCGCTTCCTCAAATGAGGGTTGTCATGTCAGGAGGGTTAACAGGGCTTCATTAGGTAGTACAAAATCGGCTTTATGTGGTAGTACCAAATTGGATTACTCTGGGTCTACGATCCGAGTAATGTGCAGGTTGACCCCAAAATAGGGGATGGCTGACTCCTTTGACCCAGATGACAACTTAAAGTCCACTGGAACCATACTGCCAGACACTGCTGGAAACTCACTGCTCGGCCAATTACAGGGCCGTATTAATAATAAAAGGCGAAAATGGGTAAGGCCGTTCATTCTTGTTTTGATTAAAGAAAATCCATAAAGTGGTGAATACCCAGCACCTCTTTCTTGTGATATATCGAGTAGACAAAAGTAAAGACCTACGACGTTGTAGCCCATTTATCCTCGAAAGAGTGATAAATGGAGCAGCAAAATCGGACGTTTTAATAAGGAAACTACGTGATGGCACCATTATTATTCAGACTACGACTGACATACAGTCCTCAAACATAATGGCGATCGTGAAATACCGTTGAGTAATACTGCTAATATACCAGTGAAGTTGGAACCTCACAGGTTCCTCAATGTTTGCAAGGGAGTGGTAACTTGCTATGACCTCGACTGTGTGAACATTGAGGATATCTTCGAGGAGCTTTCCCCTCAGCAATTCACCGAGGTTTAACGTATCATCACCAAAAAGTATGGACAAGAGAAAAAGACGGATACATATATCCTCCCTTCCCATCCTTCTAAAGGAGGTTCGAGCAGACTTCTATGTACTCAGAGTTCAGCCGTATGTTCCAAATCCTCAGCGCTGTTTTCAGTGCCAGGAATTTGGGCATACGAAGCTGACCTGTCGTGGAAAGCCAACCTGTGCAGATTGCGGACAGGAGGCTCACAATACGCCATGTTAGTCTCTTTACTTCTGCGACAACTGCAAGGGTCCACATTCTTCTTCAATTCGTGCTTGTCCGAAATGGAAGGCGGAGTAAACAGTCCTGGAGATTTATTGTGAAAAGAAGATCTCTTATGCCCAGGCACGCAAGGAATATGTATCCAGTCAAGCTCCGTTATTTCAGAAATGGTATAACCAAATTGTTAGCCAGAACATACATTTCTTCAACTGAAATTGCGCAGTTAATCTTGCTAATACGCCTACACAACCCGTGCCACTTGTCTCTACTCAATACATGCAAAGACAATCAGCACCAACGATGGTGGTGCCAAAATTTGTACAAGGGGCGACACCCTCAATGAAGTTGCCTCCACTACCTGCACCCCTTAGGAGGCCTCCTGGGCGAATCCCCCCGAGCCCACCTCGAGGAACACACCCGTGCCCTCCTCGAGCCCCTAAATTACGTGCGGGTTTTGTCGAGCCGCTCAATTCCGCCTCTGGGACTCCGGAGTTTGGGATGAGTGGCGGTAAAGGTGAGGCCATAAAGGCAAGTCACAATGCTGCCTTTGACCAAAATCAAAAGTACGACGATCAATGTTCCGCCTTTGCACCACGAACTTGTTAGAGTAGCTCGCATTGCAAGAGATTTCAAAGAACATCCATCCCAATATATTGACGACGACCTCCACAGGGGAAGAAACAAGCGAACCGTTCAATATGAGAGCAAGTATATAATTAATAAATCTTTACTACTACGTTATTTACGAATACTGTCCCAAACCTTAGTTTTGGAAGTAGTAAGGGTAGAAAAAAGCTATCTCCAAGACTCTCTTCTGCTTTATCTAATGATACGGCGAGCTCGAGCACGTAGAATCAGGAATAGCTCCGGATTATCTGAATTAGGAGGTCGATGAAAGAGACTTAGGGGTCTTCGACGGTCAGAAATAGCCAACCGACACTCCTCGTGCCACAAGGGGACAGGACGGTGACAAGGGTTTGGTGAGGATCTAGGGATGGAAGCCCTCACCACCATGACCGTCAAAGTAAAATGACCAGCCATAACATCGATGTCAGGAGAAAGGGGTTCATTAAATACGGCTAGCTCTCGGAATTTATCTCAGTCAGCACGATTAAGCATCCATTGCGGTAACCTTGTTGTACTTGGAGGATTTTCGTACCCACAAAGCATTGGGTTGTCATTCGGGCGGATAGTAGTTTAATTTCCTCCACACGAGCATAAAAACCTCTGCAATTCCGTTGTAGTAGCGGAATTATTTATTAATATAAAATGTAATTATCTTCGCAATCCATAACACTATCTCTTAAAAATGAAATTTGATCGAGGAGCTTTTTAGGTCCTCTTGCATTTCCCATTCTCTCCTGGACCTCCTACTTCAGGAGAGACTGGGTTGGTGGATCCTTGCACGAAGGATTTGGTAAGGCCTTCAACTCTTTCTTTACAGTGATTTTCTCGGTGTTCCATCACTGGGCCTTCCTGAAGGCACGAGTGGAACTCGTCTTTGCAGCCTC
Source organism: Timema shepardi (assembly GCA_902151425.1). Lineage (NCBI taxonomy): Eukaryota > Metazoa > Arthropoda > Insecta > Phasmatodea > Timematidae > Timema > Timema shepardi. The sequence goes on from CABFVX010004858.1 coordinate 21,841, forward strand.
ACCTGTACCACCACTCATCCCAACCTCCGGAGTCCCAGAGGCGGGATTAAAAGGATCAACAACGTTCGCACGTAATTTTGGGCACCAATGAGGGCCCTGGAGTGTGCGCCGAGGGGGCGCTCAGGAGTGTGCACCGAGGATGGTTCCAGGGTGTGTCCCAAAGAGGGCTCGGGGGTGTGTCCTAAGGAGGGCTCGGGAGTGTGCCCAAAGGAGGGCCAGGGGATGTGCTAAGAGGAAGTTTGGAGGTGTTCCCTGAGGTTGGCTCGGGCGGTTCCTCGAGGAGATTACCTCGGTGGTACAGCAGGGGGAGACGACATTTGTTGAAGTTTCTATTCTTTTAACAATTTAGGCTTCACCTTATCACTACGGATGTGTCGAGTAAATTCCAACGGCACAGGTTGCGTTGTCTGTCATCTTCGCGAGATTAACTGCGCAATGGAAGTTGGGACTGTTGATGTTCTGACTGACAATCCGGATATATGAGGTTTGAAATACCTAAACCTAACTAGATACGTATTGCTTGCGTGCCTGGGCATATGAGATCTTCTTTTCGGATTGTCTCTCCAAAACATTTTTCTCTACCTTCCATTTCGGACAGGCCCGAGACAGTGCAGAATGCGGACTCTTGAAGTTTACGCAGAACGTAGCAGACTCACATGGTGTATCGTGAGCCTCATGTGCGTAATCCACACAGGTTGGCTTACCACGGCATCGCAGCTTCGTATGTCCAAATTCCCGGCACTGAAAACAGCGCCGAGGGTTAGGGAAATACGGCCAAACCCTGAGCATGTGAAAATTTGTTCGGACCTCCTTTTGAAATGTAGGTGTCGCAAAAGTGAAAATGTACGTCAGTTTTTTTTATTTAGTTCGTTTTTATTGGTAACAATGCAGTACACTACAATTCGTTGACGTGCTGAGAGGAAAATTCCTCACAGATATCCTCAATGCTCAGGCGATTGAGGTCATAGCAAGTAACCACTCCCTTGCTAACATTAAGGAACCTGTGAGGCTCCACCTTCACCGGTATTCGAGACCTATTGCTCAACGGTATTTCTGAGATTGCCATTAGTTTTGAGGACTGAAAGTCAGTCATTGTTTGTATTATGATCGTGCCATCACGCAGTTTTCTGATTGATGGGTCAGATTGTGCAGCACTATTTACCACTATTTAGAGGATAAATGGGCTTACTCGCTTAAGACGTTCATTTACCTCTACTGGAGACATTAACAGGAATCGGGGCTGAGGCCTCACCACTAATTGGTTTTCTATGATTACAGGGCTGGACGGCCTTACCTGTTTCCGACTCTTATCAATATTACGGCTCTGTAAGGGGCCCAGCAGTGAGTTGCCAGCAAGGTTTGGAAGTATGGTGCTTGTGGACATTAAGTTTTCAACTGTGACAATAAAGGTGACCATGCCTTTTATAGGGACAATCTGCATAATAATCGGATCGTAGATCCAGGGTGATCCAAGTTGGTTCTACCACATGAGACCCTGTTAACGCTCCTGACGGACGGCCCCACACGACACTAGACATGACAACTTTCGCATGGGGCATCACCAGGAGAGGGGTCGTCGCAGCAAGTGGGTGCAGGAAAGTGCTAATTTTACGTCCGAGCCCTCATGAACGTAACCGTTCTTTTCTCAAGGTGGGGTACCTGGTTATTGTCATCCCTAAGACGCTTCTACCAAGATATTACAACCAGCGCACCTTCATGAAGGAGCTCAATTGCAGAGGTATCCAGTAAATTTCCGAGGAGAGACGGGTTAGTAGCCAAAGTTGTCAACGGAGAAGCCAAAAGTTTTCGTGTAGGACTGAACGGAAGGAGGAAGGGAAGTAAGCAGTAGGGAAAGAAAGAGAAGGAAGAATAGAAAGAGACAGGAGAAGAATGATGGGGAGAGAAAGAAGAAAAAAGGTGAAAGGAATAATATAGGATAGATTTGTCCAGCACGAGGTACGCCCTGCAGATACGTCTCCCTTTTAGTCGACTCTTATGACAAGCAGGGGACACTGCGGGACTATTCTAAACTACCACTACCAACCATAATTTCACCAAAGAAAGGTTCTTCTTTATTTTTAACATAGACGTTCTTTCAAGGAATCATGCAACCTTCTATATTAATGCTGAAGTGTCTTTATTTTTCTAAGATAAATTAATTTAAGAGTTGTTTTCTTACAACAAATTCTAGAAAATGTTAACATTTTACGAAATTGGTATCTGGGTATCTGGGAATAGTGTTTCATGATAAATAAAAGTACGTTTTCATTTTTATGAAACTACAAATAATTTATTTTGATAATTTGAAATTTGTTGAAAATATTTTATCAGTTTGGTTTATGGTGTATTTATAAAGAGTTTGTATTATGATTAAAAATATTATGTGTTTGTTTATATGAGTAAAACTTATTTGAGGTAATTTTACTTAAAACCTATTTTCAATAAAGTTTTATTAGAAACTATAATACACATTTTGAGAAAGTTAGGACGATTATGTCGAATTATTTATTTTTAATATGGTTACATGATAATAATATCAAAACTGAAATTAATACAAATCAGTAAAAAATAATTTAATAATAAATAACATAAACATATGTACATAACTAGAAACACACAAACACTTTACACTATGTAAATACAATAGTAATTACATTATTGACAAATTAAAAATGCTACCAAACTATAGAGGTAACTAGTTAATTAAAGCACACATATGTGTTCCCACTTTTGTCATGAATCAAGACCAGACAATACTTTCTATCCAGGGCACGAAACTCGCCACCTTGGTGTAGACAGCGGGTTCCCTGCCTCCACACAGCGCTGGTCCCAGACTCGTGACGCCCACAACAGAGTAAACCTCTTTGCTACCACTATCCACCATTGTTTGCAGAGGGCCACCTGAGTCGCCCTAAAACACGTACACATTGCTGTTTAACATAGTCGATTGAAAAAGTTAATGAATAAATTATTACAATATATTTAATATACATAAAATAATGTTATTTATGAACAAACAAAAATATAATTTTAATTTAGCTGTTAACAACATTAACATTATTATCAGATGAAAATTATTAGAGTAAATATATTCATATGAAGACTTTTTATATTTTGCAACAGTTTCGTGTTGTTATGGTCAACAATGCTTTGTATCAAAATACCAATCAATCCAACATAATACATTTTTAAATCTGCAAATAATATGGATCATTAGCTGATCTTTGAAGTAAGGAATAGAGTCTGTGTGAATCATTAGCAGATCGTTGAAGTATGAAATAGATTGTGTGTAGATCATTGTAGCTGATTGTTGATGTATGAAATGATCTTAATAGCACAATACTTCAATTAAGGTACTGTATATATTTTCAGAAATAAAAACCATACTACAGTGAACAATGCAACTATTTGATAAACGAATCGGAAACTTTTCAATAAGTCTTTCAATTAAAATGTATATTTATCAATCACTATAGCTGACCAAATGGTATAATAGCTACTATTAAGAAGTGGGGCACACGTGGAAACCCACTCGAACCTTCTTTGGAAGGGAGGATATACATACTCGTCCTGTGTTCCATCCCCCAAATTGTGTATTGTATTAAACCAAATGGCGTAGTGTAAGGCTGGTTGGGATCCGGATACTATCGGTTTTTGACACGTGTGGGATAGTCCTGCCAAAGGCTATCCCCACATCCCCAGGTCGAGTTTCTCCCTGGAAGATACACCTACCTCAATGCCATTTTAATCTTGCCAAGTTTCTTAAAGCGACCATACAACATGTTATATATGAGAGTATCTTTAACCAGCTCCTCTTAGCTCGCTTTCGGGGTTTTCAGCGCAACCTACACGGATGGTTCAAAGTGTGGGACCTCTGTGGTGTGCGCCTTTGTTGTGGAGAGAAACCATTTTAAATTTGGTTTGCCTGGTTAATCCAGTGTTTTTACGGCAGAACTATATGCCATTTTTAAATCTCTGTGTTTTGTTTATCGTAAGTGTCACCGTTCTGTTCTCATCTGCACGGATTCCATGACTGCTCTGTTGGCGTTGTTCACTTTGTACTCCTGGAATCCACTCGTGTAGATGATACATGAGCAAATTTTAAAAATTGATCCATTAAGCACCCGGCTCGCCTTATGCTGGATTCCTGGTCACGCTGCTCTTTAAGGAAATGAAAAGACGGACCAGACAGCCAAGGAGGAGGAGGAGGTCCATCTCCTTCCTAAGGTGTGTTTGAGTGTTATGTTTTTAGACCTGAAGGGCTATGTTCAGCGTGGGGACCCACGCATCTGATATGAGCAGTGGGTTTCGACCCCTGCTCAGAACAAGCTGCGGTCCATCAGGGACAATGTGTCGCGATGGCCCTCTTCCATACGAAAATCTAGAAGAGAAGAGGTCACTGTGACAAGACTCCACGTTAGTCATACATTTCTGGTCCATGGGTTTTTATTAAGAGGGGATCTACCACATTTTGGTTGAGGGTCGCAAATATGCCCCCATTCGCCTGGCTCTTAATTTAAATGGTGAACTTCGCCTTTTACTACACGACAGTGCGGATAGAGTTATTTGTTTACTCTGTTTTATATGGAAGGCAGATCCTTTAAATGCCATTTGAGTTACTTTTATAAAGTGGCTCATTTGGATTTTATCTCATATTAAGATTATTTTTAACATTTTTAGTATATTCTAATATGTTCGTTTTATCTTTTTAACATATTTTACTTTAATATGTTTGTTTGTCATTATGTATTTTTATTTTAAAGTGTTATATTTTAATATGTTTGTTCTGTACTACAGTGTTTTTTTAAACAGGTGTATCAATCAATTTGTACTAATAGCCCATTTGAGCACCCTGGAGTGTCTCAAGTGAATATTATATCATATTAATATCTATTTTATATATATATCACATATTCTGTGCTAGGGTTTCGGGGTTCAATCCTCGGTCCCGGCAGATTTATCCGATTACCAAACCCTTCTTTTACCTTTAACAAGACTTGTATTAATCACAACTTGTGACTGTGAGGAATGCCAGGCCTCCACCGTGGTTCGGATTCCCCGTTAAGCTTTAGATCCTCCATTTCATCTCCCACTCATCCTACCATTACAAATTAGCGGATGTGCGTACAGCCCGAACGGGTAGTAAGACGCGATGCTAATAATAATATATCACATTTATATTGTGTAATATATTGCTCAACACCCTAATGACATTGTGTCAATGGTCCTATAAACTATAGTAATAATAATAATAATAATTTAATATTCCCTTGGCTCTTGGCAAAAAGGGGCCATTCCTCACTCAATGGCTTGTTGTCTGCAACTTCACTGTCTAAAGGGAAAGTGGGGGATATAAAAATGTCTACATTTTGTCATTACCCTGATAAACTCGAAAACAAGCACTTGTACAAATGTGATTTTAATTATCAGAGCTCCAGCAGAGGAATAGAAGTTGCAGGGGCTATACAATTTTTAGAAGTCTGAGGCAACTACAATGTGAGGTATGCTCAGTATCTTGGAGTTGGTGACTCAAGAGCCTACCATTCAGTTGTAGAGACAAAGCGAAATGGAATTGATATACTTATTAAAAAGATGGAATATGTTGGTCATATTCGAAAAGACTAGGGTCAAGACTTAGAAACATGAAAAGTAATAAGAAATTGGCATCTTATGGAAAGAGTCTGTTAAGAAAAAAAATCGGTTGACTGAAAAAGATGTTCTAAACCTTCAATCTTACTATGGAATATCAATAAGGAGAAACACAAATTATGTGGTAGGAATGAAAACGGCAATTCGGGCAGAGTTTTACCATGTTGGCTTAACCAATGAGGAACAGCGCCACCAGCTAGGTCCGGACGACGAAAACACTTGGTGTGAGTACCGTAAATCTGTGAGGAAAGGAGAAATGTACGACCTTAAGAAACATTTTCATCTCCCCCCCACCCCCC
>CABFVX010004858.1:37615-58667 GCA_902151425.1 Timema shepardi
GGCTCCACACGACGCTATAAGTGACAGCCTTCGCATGGGGTATAGGGATGTGGTATCGAAATAAAAGTATTGATACTATACTCAATAAAAGTATCGGAAGATAAAATACCAATACCCTAATAGTATCCAAAGAAAAGTATCGAAAACAGTAAGTATCAGTATCGAAACGCACATACACTTCAACTTTTATGCTTCGTCTGCTTGGGGCACCCGTGAGTTGACTGAGTTCATTGAGCTCTACAAAAGTTTATTTTGTTTATTTTGTGATGAGCGTGCTCATTGATAAAGGAAGGGGTAGTAGACTGGTTGCCACTCGCCCCGTTACTACTGCAAGTATCAGGATGTATTGATAAACAAAGATGAAAGAACAGCTATGAATTATGAGTTAAACGAGAATTAATGCTAGAGTTGCTCCTTGCTCGCCATGTGGAAAATGAGTGAGAGTTGAGAAATAATGTCATTTATTCTTCCTCCAAAGTACATCCTAGTAAACAATTAATCCCAACATGAATGAAGATATCAAAAAAGTTGTTTCTTTCGATAACAGAGTGTAAGTACTAATATCAGTAAAATTATATGAAAAAAAGTATCGGAATAAAAATACTAGCACCGAAAGGAAAATATCGATATTTTAATTTTGTTTAATTGGACAGTGTGTTTATGTCCGTAAAGGCTATTCGCTAGTTTACTTTAATAGAGAAGGAATAATTTAGAGGAAATAGTACCAGCGTTTACGTGGAAGAAGTGGGAAATAATCAAAGCTTATTCGTACTGTACCGCGCGTTTATGTCCGTCAAGGCTATTTGCAAATATACACCAAGAAAGGTAGAATTTAGAGAAACTATACCAGAATTTGCGTGGTGGAAGTGGGAAACAACCAAGAGAAATACACCCCGAGTATTGCCTACTGGTTTTAGAACCCCAACTTCCCCGTCAACGGAAATTCAACTAATGTATATTTGCGCATTAGATTAGGCGACCAGCTATGCGGAATCAAGCTATTGGAACGGTCTGACAATGACTTGCACTAAATGAACTCACCATGTGGGGGAACTCCCCAATATCGGCCTGGATTCCTCCCAGGATGTAAGAAGTCAGACGAAGAGGGACCTCATTGGAGTAATAGAGACAGGCTGGAAATATATACACAAATACATTTGTGAGATCGAATTAAAAAGAAGACATGTGAGCAATTTATTTGGATAATGGAGTAGAGTTTTAGGACAGAACATGCAATTAGTGTCAGAACATTTGAATGGGTCAAGTCAAAAACAGACCAAGTGACATTAAAAAAAAATCGAAATCAAGATTTTGACATTTTTTAACTCTTTAAAGCATGGGAAACAAACTGATAGCTAAAACAAACCAATCCGTGAACTCTAACAGGTTTTACCAGGGCTATCAAATCCAATGTTAAGGCAAAACCCAGCCAAGTGAATGACGCTTGGCTGGGTTTTGGGTTAAACTGGTAGAACCGAAAATATTGTACCAATGTGTGCTTGTATTTTGTTTTTTCATTCTTACTGCTGTTTATTTTAAGCTTTAGGTTACTAGTATTTTTTTGCTTTAAAGTTTTAAAAATGAGTAAAGAAACTTCGTCGGAGGAAGAATGTGTTCAAAGAATACACCGTAAAAGAGACGAGGAATCATGGAAAAGAAATAGCATAAAGAAGATGAAAGCTTGTGGTCAATCACACTCATCATGGAGTGGAGAACAAATCCCGGAAGAGGCTTCTGGACCAGATTGATAGTAAGTAGATTTATGTCATTAAAGATGTACTTATTTTTAATGCCATTTGAGTCACTTTTATAAAGTGACTCATCTGGATATTTCTCATTGAGACATTTTAAACATTTTAATATGTTTGTTTTGTCTTTTAACTCACATATTGTGTTAATATGTTTGTTTTGTCTTCTTATCGGAGTGATACACCTGTGGTTTTTTTTAGCAAGTGTATCACTCATTTGTACTAAGAGCCCGTTTGAGCACTCCTATGGAGTGTCTCAAATGGGTATTTTATCTCTTTATTATTTATATTTATATCAATTATTACTTTGTGTATTTGCCTGTTGATTCAGCAGGTAAATTATTATGTGTCTCCCCTATGGTGATTATACTACGTTTTAATATATTTCAAGGCCCTAATGACCTCAATGTGTCGATGGGCCTTAAAACCCTAATAATAATAAATAAAGATGTACTTAAATAAAATATTATTTTAGAAAACATTTTAACAGGTGAAAGCCAGTAAGGGGCGAATCAAATAAGAATATATAAGACTTGAATATATATATGTTATATTTATTAAAGGAACTATATTCATTATAGAATGGGAGAACATAATTTTATTTTGTCAGAGGTGCAAGAAGTGCTGTCAGAAAATCTCCGAGACGGAACGTAATGTTTTTTTTAAGGAAATTTAATGATATGGGAGACAAAGCAGTCCAGGATGTTTATCTACAATCTAGCCTCAAGGCAGCTGCTATAAAGCATCCTAAGATTGATTCTTCTCGTCCAAAATCTGCTTCATACAATTTTTTTAAGAGTTGGGCTGAATGATGTGTTTGTTGAACAGCTTGTTATAGTATTTTGGGGGAAAAGAATCCAAACAGAGTTAGAAAACTGGCAAACCTACGTCCCAAGGATATTGTTCCATGTGTAGGCCGTGGTAAAGATCATAACAGACCAAATAGGTATGATGAAGATATGTTGAAAAGTTTTGGCGATCACATTCGTTCCTTTCCCGCTCACCAGATCCACTATAAGTCAAAAGTTAGCTATTACCTATCAAGTGGCATGATCGTTGCACGAATACAGAGATTTTACTTAGAAAATAACTATGAATTTGTAAAGAAAAGAGGAAATCAGGTTAAAATTTGTTTCCCACCAAAACTGTTTTCGTATCGCAACTATTTTAAAGATAAGTTTAATCTTCATTTTGTCAGATTATTGTAACAAGTGTGAGGAACTCAAGATGAAACAACAACATTATCGAAAATGTACAAATGTAAAAGAGGGTAGGGATGCTGAAATACAGTTTAAGGTTCATAAGGCAAGGGCTGCTGCTCTCAAGTCTAGTTTTAAAAAGGTTGTGAGTTTGGCCAAAGAAAATAAACATGTGACATGTCTAGTTTTTGACTTCATGCAACAAAACATATTTTACAAAATTCCCTGACTTTTCCAGGTTTTCCAGGCTACATTTTTAAATTTTCCCTGACTACGTTTTTCCAGTTTTAATGGTGGATGATGACTTTTTTCTTTATTATTGATCACATATTAAAAAAATGTATCTACTAAACATAAAAGGTTTTATCAGTTGATTAAAAAATGAAAATGTTATTTTAGTTAGGTATTATTAACTTTTGTTTCAGTGTTTAGTTGCGAAATTAATTATATTTTAGACATATTTTTTATTCCCTGACTTTTCCTTATTTTTAGTTAAATCCCTGACATTTCCCTGTTTTCCCTGTCATCCAAAAATTCCCTGACTTTTCCAGGTTTTACCTGTCTGTAGCCACCATGAACATGCACCAGTGCCTTATTTTCCTGTTTCTGATATATTTTATCCACGACAGTTGTGGCCGTACACGTTTGGAATTCATAGGTATAGCACTGAGGAAGACAAAGCTTACTTTTAAACTTGAAGTGAATGTGATGCTAAACATGGTGTTAATGAAGTACTTTCCTGTTAAAACTTCTTCATTTTGAACAAAGTAGGGCCTGATTGTGACACAATGTACTTGTTTAGTGATGCTTGCATGAGACAAAACAGAAATCACACAATGGCTAACTACATGACAACTCTGGTAAATAAAATGTGGTTTAAAACTGTCCACCAATACTTTCCAACTAGAGGTAATTCCTTTTTACTGTGTGATAGTGACTTTGCTAGCTTGGGTATAAGAGAGCTAGGGTCCCAACTGACTGGTTGAAACAATTTCAAGAAAGTCATGAGTTCGTTCTTTCTCCAGATATTTGTTTCTATGATTTTACTGATAATTTTTCAAAGTTTTTCAAGAAAAGTGTGATATCCAAAGGGGTGAAGTTTGCAGTATTAAAAAATAAGAGATTTTTCTATCCATACCAAAGAATCTGGCTGTGCTCAGGTCTCTCAAACAGGGAATAGTGATTTATGGTCAAAATTTAACCTACTTAAGTCACATGTTGGCCCAGGGAATGTTGTTATGCTAGGATGTAATGAAAGACTGTATATCTTGTTCCATTTAATGTGTCTTTGAAGGAAGAAAAGGTAGAAAATATTAAAAGGTTGTATAAATATGTTAATGGTAGTGAAAGAGATTTCTATGACAACCTTAAATCTAATGCTAATTCTAATGTTCATGCTGAAAATTCTGATTTTGACTTTTACCTTGATATTGATGAGTAAATAAATAATTTAAAGATGATTTTCAGTTATTTTATAATCACCAATTTTTACCCATAAATCTTCAAGAACTTTATAAAAGATTACAATTAACACATGGTTTGCCAACAACTCAAGTGAAAAGTGAAACACACGTGATTCTCATACAAGCTAAAGGTGTATATAAGCAATTATAAGCTTATATTTGTGCAAAAACAAGCCATGATAGACTTAAGTCAAAAACAGGCAAAGTTTTAAAACATATTAATTTTTATCTCCTTGACTAAAAGGAAATTTTGAAAATTTCTATGTGTGAAAGGTGGTTACATTTAGGATTTATACCACATTGTGAATTTTAAAATGTTAATTTAAGAAAGTGGGAAGTTTTTCCTCATTTGCAAAAGGTTTTGGAAACTGCAGTTGTCTTGATTTTGACTTGATCCATTTATTTGTATTCAACAGATTTTTTTAGTGTTTATCGGTGCTTTAAGAGGGACAATGTCCTCCAAATCCCTTAAAATTGAATATATTAAGCAGCATAAAACAATATATGGTTGTAGCACAAACAGTTAGTCCTATTCACCCGATTACCCACCAAAACGTTACATCCCAAAGTTTTATTTTTCAATTTGGTGGACCAGCAAGTGTCAATGAAGGAATATATTTTATCCCTTCCAGCAGATTAAAATCATATAATTGACCAGAGCCATAAATATGGTATTTATTAAACAAAGGTGAACTGAAAATACAGCAAGGTCAACAGGTGGTTATATATATATATATATATATATGTGTGTGTGTGTGTGTGTTACGGATAGAGCCAGAAATAGGATAAGCCAAGCTTTACACGGGTCTAAAAGGTCTGGGTAAAGCTGAAATAAAATAAAAATTTCTAGCTATACCCGGGTAATCTGCGGTTCATCCATAACAGCTTAGGTAAAAGTGAATTTTATAATTAATAAAAAGAGGAACACTTTATTTTAGTTATTAGTTCTCACTTCAAATATGATTTATTCAATCTATATGTTTGAACAGGACAAGCTTGAGTGACAATTAGAGCTATATTTAATTCCTGAAGATCTGCATATGCATTTTTCGGTTGTAAACCCTACACTTCATTTTACAATGACATATTTTATAACTTTGACTTACCGAAAATGACTCGAGCATTTGCTGGTTGACGAAATGATTTTTCCCCCCTAGTGATATTGTGCTTAAATTGATTAGGGTTTTATCACAAACCCTAAACTAGCACTTCAACTACCACCGACTCGCTTCGGTGGCCGCTTGGTCAAACGTGCTACTCTCGCAGTAGACTATACTGCCGACTACGGGGAGATCCAAGGTTCGGATCTAGGTCGGGTGTACTGAGGGTGGTTTTTACAAAATTGTTTTCCATTCTACCTCCATGCAAATGCGGATACACTTCCTCTAAATATAACTTTCGTAATCCCTAAAAACCATTATCGTAATTAATACATAAGCGTATAACCCGAACGAGTAGAAAGACTCGGTGCTAAAAAAAACACTACCACCGCAAGAACGTTGCTAAAATCTCCTAGTCATCTATCAACATCCGGGATATGAACTCTAACCGTGCTTCCAACCTGAGCAGAACGGAACTTGGAGTTGGACAAATATTTAATTTTCTTTGCTTGATTTTCTAAGTTTAAATCTAAGAGGACACACTATCATTCGTCTGGAGATGTAATGGGGAACCCCAATAACCATGCCACCTGCATAGCGGGTCAGTTAACCGGTCAGTGCACCTGGCTACGGACCTAGGGGTTCCGAGTTCAATTCCCAGCTGGTACCATGGGTACTTTTCTCTAAAGAAGAATTATCTCAACGGTCGCCAGGGTTTGGTTAATTAGTTTTAGGATGGCTCCACACCCGCATAATAACCATAATCAAATTACGGGTTTGACGTGTGAACAACCTCTTGTGCCACCAGAGCTGCTGAAAGCCCCCCCCCNCTTTAACACCAATCTAGTGGTAAAAAAGAAAGACCCCAGGCTGCTTAAAGCCCCCCCCCCCCCCTCATACACACGCTACCGATAAGATAATATAGATATCTCCCGCTCAAAGACGCCATATAAAAGAAAAGTCAGTTATGAACCAACCCGGGTATTTTTTGTATTACTTACAGTGTTTGTTTTATTTATAAACTAGTTCTTGTATCCTGAAAGATGATTGTTCTGTCGGAATACAATATACTTATTACAACGCTACTATAAAAGACCCGGATTCAATACTTGTTGATTAATGACTCCTGTGCTACACCTCACTATCTGTCAGCTTGCTTTGGGCGGTTCGCCAATCAAGTGTCATTTTGAAAACACGTCTGCCTTGAACTTGACTCTAGACGTCCTGGTTAGTTTGTGTAGTCATCGCCACCATGAGGGCTCGAAATTTTCAAATATCAATAGAGAGGTTATATATTTGTCTCAGTTTAGTTATATACACTCAAATCATCCTGAAATGTGACGGGATACACTATGGCCCCGTTTCATAGTAACATATAGCACGCCTCAATTGCGGCGCTACACTAAATACAAAACGACACACATTTAGACCACAATGGAATGGGTCAGTTTCATACATGAACCTGGCCCATTCCATTCGCGTTTAAGTGGGTGTCTTCGTTTATTTAGTATAGCACCACACTTGAGGAGTCTGAATATGAAACTGACCCTACGGGCCAGTTTCATAGTCAAATTTAGTACGCCTCAAGTGCGACGCTACACTAAGTTCATGACGACACCTACCTAAACCAAAATGGAATGGGCCAGTTTCCTATGCGAGAACGAAGTACGCTCAGATGTTAATATCATATATGCGCATGACTTTTAAAATCTTGTCGACCAACTCTTCTATGACCTTGGCACTTAAAACGAGAATATTAGACGGCGGGGACTTCCCTCACATGATGGTACGCGCTTAATGGTGCCCGCATTTTTAAGCCATGCTGTGCAGATGTTTCAATCAACCAAGGGGCTTACAGGATTGTGCAAGATGCGAACACAATAGTTAGAGACAAGGTTTCCACTAAACAAAAAATTGTAAAATTATTTGATTTGTGACCTAAACGAATAAAAATAGTTAAAAGTAGTTTGCCATCTGTTCAGAAGCTGTTAAATACAGGAGGTTGCCAACGATTTAATTTGGAGGGGGTTTCAGACGATAAAGACAGTTGAGGGCAAATACGCCAAAATTTGTCTGACATGACAGTTTATTTTATATATTTTTCTATATTCCTTCTGATATAAATTTAATAGATATTGTTTTAACTTTCTTTCTTATAATTTCATAATATATTCCTAGAACTTATTGTGTGACATTATTTATTGGTAGTTTATCCAAATATGTAGCCTATTTAGGGACTTGGTTGGTATTTTGGTATTCGGAAATTAAATAACAAATTCCCTAGGTAGGATAACGCAAGACTGTAAAGAATTTAACGGTGTTAGTTTAAACTTCCTAAAAATCAAACTTGTGGGTATTAATGAATCAAATAGTCAAAGCTATTATTTATACGTTTTAGTGAGGATCACTCCATTTATATATCATATTCTGAAAATTGAAAAATGACACCTGGACAAGGGAATCGATCCCGGGACCTTTGGATTGTTACGCCAATGCTCTTACCACTGAGCTATCCAGGATTCGTCCCGTACCTAGGATCATTCTTCACTCTTATTTTAAGGCAAAGTCTATGATGGACGTGCGGAAATCGTCGGCTACAAATGTGTAATTTAAAAAAAATTAAGGTCACGAGCTATCAGATAACGAAGTCATTTTTCAATTTTCAGAATAAAATATCTAGATCACATTTTTAGGCGACGATTTCCGCACGTCCATCATAGACTCTGCCTTAAAATATGAGTGAAGAATGACCATGGGCGTGGGATGAATCCTGGACAGCTCAGTGGTTAGAGCATTGGCGTACTAAGCCAAAGGCCCCGGGTTTGATTCCCGTGTCAAGGTGTCATTTTTCAATTTTCAGAATGTGGGTATTATGTTAAGCACCTTAATAAAATTTCATCAATAAGGAGAATTTTACTTTCTCACTACATAGAACTCGAGAGTTTGATGAATGTCAGCGTTTCATGACCTCTGAATCCGAAAAAGCTGTATACACCTCCAACAAGAGTTTAAACTATTTTACCGATCGGGCTAAAACTTGGTACCTAAGATTTTCATAGGATTGTCCCGAGGATTTTAATAATTGGATATCTAACCCCTAAAATTGAGGGTAGTTTCCTTGAGGGCAAACGGATAAATAACAGATTTTATCAAAATTGGCTCCTACTCTCAAATTTTTGTCAAAATGACTTTAAGGGTTTCGTACTGATGCGTAAATTAGGTATTAGTAAATTTTAATTGAGAGGAATTTCACCCACAATAGCGTGGAAGGAGACTGGAAAATCATCCTCAGTGCATCCGACCGGGATAGAAGTCCGATCTCTCCATCTTCAGCATTCTAGTCCAACACGAGAGTATAGCGTTAGACCACGCGGCCACCGAAGCGGGTAATTTGAAATTACTTATTATTGCAAATATAGATCTGTATATTATAAATATATTTTATTTGAAATATTTACTAAACCGATAGTTTTCAAGATGTACGTAAATATATAGGATAATGCAACTTTTTGAACACTAAAGTTTTTCAGTATTTTGACCGTCAAAAAAACCTAACCCAATATGTTGACGTTTTATGACCTTTCAAAACCCTAAAAAGTGTTTTTTGTATTACTGTCTGTGTGACTAACCCTAAAATTAAAGAGTAGTTTACTGGAGGACAAAAAAAGAAAAAATAGATTTTCTCAAAATCGACTCAAATAATTTTGATTAAAATTTGTATCTAGGCATTGATTAAAATTATAAACAAACTGGATACTTCCATTTTCCCAAGAAAATTACTTTTAGGCTACGTCATTGAAGCGGATATTTCCATATCTCCGCAACTATATGAGATACTGAATAACTTATCTTTGCAAAATTGTAGTACTGTACCATTAAAGAAAAAAAAAACACCTTTTATTTGAAATATAATTTTGTAAAACCAATACGGTAGTTTCTGAGGTATTGGAAAATATATGAATATCATTTTGTGAACTTTAGCTGTACAGATATATTACTTTAATTTTAACGCAATAATGTCTGTAATGTCAGAGAATAAGTAACTCTTTCAAAATGTTGATGTTCTTTTTCCTTTAACCTCTTAGGGGAAATGTTTGTACAGCAATGATCTATATAACTTTAGACATGTTCAAAATTTATAAATGAAGAATTTAATAGCAATGCGATGACCTGAAGATGTGCAACCCCTACTAAAATTTCGAAAATTTAACCCGAAGTCGAAATTTTAATACGAAGTGTTGGCCCTTGTGGACCCAATATCGATCTTTTTTATTGATCAAAATATACAAATGAGGACTTTAATTCTATAAAAATAAAATTATAAAATTTAAAACCGGGAGTCAAAAATTGTTTTACATAAGTATAGCGCAATTTGTGTTAGAGTATATTATTTCAATTCACATTATCTTACGAGTTTTGAGTAAATATCTCAATTTTTAAACAATGGAGCGAGAAAGTCCGTGTGGAGTTCCGTACCGTTTATTTTAATTGCACGTGCAAGTTACATAGGCATATAGCCAATACTTAGTAAAAATAGTAAATTTCACACAAATTGAAGTAGTGATGTTAATAAACGGTTGTATAATAATTATATATAGATCGGAGATATCTCTTTATTCCCCAAAGCTGTTCGTTCATATCATGAAATATTGCTGTAAAGAAAGATGACAAACACGAACGAGAGCCACTTACCTTCCTCACTCTTGGAAAGGTTGGGGAAATTGTCCTTGCAACAGACCACTACGTTGGAGCCCTGGAATCCACACCGACGGGGTTGGAGTCCCCGGTGGAAGTCCTGCAACGCTGAGGCACAGCTTTGGAACAGCGAGCAAACCCCCTTCTCTCCACGAGCAGTAGTGCATAGGTCACCCTCTAAAGGACAAAAATTACAGGTTAGAGAAAATCTGTTCGTCCACCCACTCCTCCCCCGTACAGAGCAATGTATTTAATGTATATGTTCATACAACACAATATTAGCATTAATACTGGGGTTTATATGCCCGTTTACACTGTGAGGGCATTAGGACCTTAAACAAACAACAAAAAATAGTAAAATCCCCATACGCTAGAGTCATAATCAATAAAGCATCTGCCAGAATAACAAGATGAAAATTCTAAAATAAAATAACATAGATTATACAAATACTAATTTGTATCCAAACGTTAAAAATAAGTCTCAATATGAGATAAAGCCTATTTGAGACACTCCTTGGGAGTGGGACTCAAATGGGTTATTATTCTGATTTAGGGCGATACAGCTACCAAACTAATCTTAATATAAGATAATATCCAAAGAGCCACTCTAAGAGTGAACTCAAATGTAATTTAAAAGATTCGACTGGCGTATAAAGCGGAGTAAACATATGACTCCATCCACGCTGTCACGTATAAAGCGAAGGCCACCATTAAAATTAAGAGCCAGGCGACACTCCACCAAAATGTGGTATACATTGAGGAGAGCATTGAAAAGCTCACACACTGGAGAGGGATTCCCTTCTAATAAAAACCATGGGTAAGAAATGTATGTCCGACGCGGAGTCTTGTCACGATGACCTTGATGGAACGCAGCTTGTTCTGAGCAGGGGTCGAACCACACTGCTCGTGCCAGGTGCGTAAGACCCCACACCGAACATAGCCCTTAAACTCTCACGAGGAGCGAGATGAACTGTAGATGGCGACCCGGATGTTTAACAAACCAATTTAAAAAATATGTTCGTGAATCATCCAAACGAGGGTATTCCAGGAGTATAGAGTGGACAGTGTCAACAGAGTACTAATGGAATCCGTGCAGATGAGCACAGAACGGTAACCATTACGATACATGAAACACAACTATTTAAAATGGCGTATAATTCTATCGTATAAACGCTGGAATCAGCAGGTAAACCAATTTTAAAATTAAACCCTTCCATAAAAAATGCACATCCCAAGGAAGTTCTGGATTTCGAACCATCCGTGTATATACGCTGAAACGTTTGAAAGGGAGCGAAGAGGATCTCATTAAAATACGTTTAATAAGTCGTACTTTGCACGGAGCAACACGACCTGTAGACGTGAAGATTATTTTTCGGGAGACCATGCCACACGTGTCGAAGACTGATAGGATCCGTATCACGACCGGCTTTGCAACACGTCATTTAGTTTCATACAAGACACGGTTGAAAGGATGGACCACAGGACAGTGGGACGTGCTGTGGTATGAAATTAAGCTTAGACATACGTACGACACCAACAGATAGAACCTTCGGTAGGAAAGAGGTGACCCACGGGCATCAGCACAGATTCTGACGACAGGACTGGTACAGAAATCACCAGTAGCCAATCGGATTCCTGAATGAGAAACACTATCCAACATCTTTAGCGCCGTTCGATAACATGGATAATTTCCGAGATAAGTGCGAACAATTTGTTTTCGGCCGCCATTTTACAAGATGGCAGACGTAGCACTTTATTTTTCGAGAAGTTTTAGTATCTTAATCGGGGGAGTAAATACACTATTGTTCGTTCACGGTAGGAGTTTACCTGGGAAAGGACTTTTTTCCCTACCAGAAATCTATTATATAGTAGGATATTGGTAAATAAAAAAGACCTTTCAGAGGTAAACTCCTCCCGTGAATGAAGTATATGCCCAGTCCTTTGCTTGTAAGAGTTTTTTTAAAACTAATTTTCATAAAATGACTGAACTATAAATTATTATTATTATTAGCACCGCGTCTTACTACCCGTTCGACTTATACGCACTTACGCTAATGTGTAATGGTAGGGTGATTGTGAGATGAAATGGAGGACCTACAGTTTAACGTGGGATCCGAACCAACGGTGGAGGCCTGGCATTTCCTACATTCACAAGTTGTGGTTAATACACGACCTGTCAGAGGTGAAGGAAGGGTTTGGTAATCAGGTAAATCTGTACCGGGACCAAGGATTGAACCCCGGACCCCCAACATAGAAGTCTGACACCTTACCCCTAAACTATACTTTAAAACCCGCCATTCATTTTCAGTACGTTGTCCCAACATTATTATTATCGTTTATAAGGTTGATTAGACCGTTAAAACGAGCATTAAAATATCTAAGTTTATGTTCTGGTGGCACCCGGACACGAGAATCGAACATGGGACGTTGCCTGTGTCCAGATGCCACTTTTCGACATAGATATGAACTCAATTTGTGAACGGTACACAATCCAAACACAATATAAATTGTGACTAACAAGTAAATTAACTTTTTAAATATCTTATTAAATCATTCCATTGAAGCAGTTTCGGCTAAGTATTTTTTTAAATTATTATTATTGTATTGGAAGAGAGCCCGGGTCATTTACATTTACACCGGCCTTAATTACTATTGGTGATTATTAACTAACATGACTCATCGATTATTTTTAAAAGGTACTATTTACTTTCCGAGCTTTCAAGTAGCCTCACTTCGTAGTCTGACGCCATGTTGCGTAAGATATTATCAAGCGACCGAAGAAATCATGTCGAAAAGCAAATAATTTTATATTGGCAGTTAAATGACCTCAACTAAAGTGATAACGCAGTTGAAGGAGTGTTTAGAAAATTCAAACAAACTTATTTAAAAACAAGAACGCCAGTCACCTTAACGAATGGCAGGACACTAAAACAAAATGTCGGAACGGTCATCGTTTCAGCAAAGAAAGATCATTTTGAGGTTGTATCGGAAGTTTGAAAGTGATGTACAAAGACGATGGTGAAATGAATTTGCGACGGAACTTCCAACACGATTAAAAGTGAACGCGTTAGTGACAAAATTGAAGCCCATGACAGAGTGCATGATGTGCACAAGCTATGATGTGTGAGGCATCGCATAGCAACGAGTCCCGCCTCTTTTGATATGTTTTGGAACTGTTTAAATGATCATCAAAAGAATTCCACAAAACAATGTGCACATGAGATAAGAGTTAACATACCAGGTGTAACGGAACGTAGCTTGCACTGAACAGGGCCCAAACTCCACTATTATTATTATTATTATTATTATTAGCACCGCGTCTTACTACCCGTTCGGGTTGTACGTACTTACGCTAATGTGCAATGGTAGGGTGATTGTGAGATGAAATGAAGGACCTACAGTTTAAGATGAAGGAAGGGTTTGGTAATCAGATAAATTTGTGCCGGGACCGAGGATTGAACCCCGGCCGCCAGCACAGAAGTCTGACACCTTATCCCTAGACCACCAGGTCTCCAACTCCACTATTCGTTTTCAGGTGCCAAAGACTCTGTGTCGGGCATTAGCTCTCATACAAATCAATACTCACCCAAGCCAGTTTACAGGAGGGAACCAAATTTATAACCTTGAATGGATAGTAAGACGCGGCGCTAAAAAAAAAAAGAAGGTAAATCATAAAGTAGTTTTCCATCTACTAAAGGAAGGGAATGGCGGCATATTTTCTTAGTACAAAAAAAAACTCCACATTTTTCTTTATATTATCTTAAGCTTAGATACAGTAGCCCCATGGCTTCTTTAGTGCTGACTGACAACTCAGAGCTGACAGCTAAGAGCTTTGAAAAGTTACCAGACCAAATTATGTATCCTTACGCCGAACCATATGATCTGAAAAAACATGTGTTTAGCAGCTGTCACTTCTGACAGTCAGCTGTGAGCTGTCGGTCAGCACCAAAGAAGCCATGGGGCTACTGTAGCTTAATGTTTCCATTCGGCTTTTGGGAATAACCCCACCCCACTCTTCTACCACCGCAAGATGAAAGCGGAACAGGAAACGTCAAATTCCTGATAGCGACCGAGCGACCTTCACACATGCTTTTAGGACACCATGTTGACGTCTTACTCGGTCGTACTCCCAAGGTGGTATGTCTCAAGAGCGTCATGCCACATTACTTTTGTTCAGAGTAGGTACAGGATAAGTGCACCCGTACGACACTAAAAACCCTTAATTTGATATTAATTAGGAATACATGTATTTAGATAGGTGTTACTGTCCTTTATCTCTAAAAATAATAATTTAATGGCATGCTCAATGCCTTTTTTAAAATATGAGGGTGGCCATATTACGCGACTACAGCCTAGCGACATCAAGTTAGTAGCAAACGTGAGCGACTTGAGATAAACGTTCTGACGACCTGATCACCGTGACTAGATCTGAGTCGCTAGTATGATCGTGCTAAAGAGCAGTCTTACCCTCGTCTAGGGTTTAATTGCTGATATTATCAATAAAGTGATCTTTAAAACCATTTTGTGAAACTTAAGCTAAGCCTTTTATAAAAAAAAAACTTTTAGGAATACCCTATACTTTTAAGGAGCATATGCCTTTTATAAAATTTATAAAAGCTAAGCCTTTTATAAAAAAAAGTTTAGGAATATCCTATACTTTTATAGAGCATATTCCAGCTCTGACATTAGTAATAAATTTACCGTTAGAAGATTTTTTTTTCTTCTAATTTTTCATGCTTGATTAAAACACTCAGGCTTAAGTAACTAAAATAGCTGTAAAATATTAAAAACTGATGAGATAATTTTGTGTTAGCATTCTGTCTAGTTGGGGGGTGAATGGTGTTGTAGAGTTGTCAAATTTCAGTAAGAATGTCGGTGTATGACGGTGGTTTTGAGAAATGCCGTCAACTACAAACTAAAAGTTAATCGTCTTTCTCCGATTCCTTTTTAACATTGGGTCAAGTTTTAACACGCAAATATAGCTACAGTAGCCCCATGGCTTATTTGGTGCTGACTGTCAGCTTTGAAACGTTACCAGACCAAATTATGTATCCCTACGCCGAACCATATGATCTGCAAAAAACATGTGTTTAGCAGCTGTCACTTCTGACGGTCAAAATTTAGGTATATACCTAAATGTTGACTGTCAGAAGTCAGCTGTGAGCTGTCAGTTAGCACCAAAGAAGTCATGGGACTACTGTATGTGTGGGCGAGAGAACTGTAGTATGCTATGTATTACCACGACTAAGGTCAATACCAACAGTTCACGGAGAATTGGAAGTTTCATTCGGTCCGACAACAGTCTAAAGACTGTTTCGAAAATGTAAAGAACTCTCCTAAACTAGTTTAATATTCAAGCTATCGTTATATAATATGACTGGACTTCAAACTTTAATCAATTAAAATTAGCTGCAGCAAAATTGACATGATTACAAATTATATGCTATTCAAAGAATTAATAAGACGCCCTCATTAATTCATTCTGTTATTTAAGATATTCACATTAAAATCTACTTTTCTTAATTCTTAAATATCTATTTCCAGTAATTTAAAATTAATCTATAGCTATATACCCACAGAGACACAATTAAATATTTAAAAACTCGGTGAGCTGTAAAGCTATATACACATTGCCGTGTATTTATACATAAAATTCTGATTTACTTCTTAAGAGGTGACCTGGCGGTCTAGGGGTAAGGTGTCAGACTTCTGTGCTAGTGGCCGGGGTTCAATCCTCGGTCGCGGCAAAGATTTATCTGATTACCAAACCCTTCCTTCACCTCTGACAAGACATCTTGTGAATGTGAGGAATGCCAGGCCTCCACCGTGGTTCGGATCCCACGTTAAACTGTAGGTCCTCCATTTCATCTCACTATCACCCTACTATTACACATTAGCGTAAGTGCGTATAACCCGAAC
Source organism: Timema shepardi (assembly GCA_902151425.1). Classification (NCBI taxonomy): domain Eukaryota; kingdom Metazoa; phylum Arthropoda; class Insecta; order Phasmatodea; family Timematidae; genus Timema; species Timema shepardi. The sequence continues at coordinate 53,740 of CABFVX010004858.1, forward strand.
GGGTAGTAAGACGCGGTGCTAATAATAATAATAATAATAATAATAATAATAATAATAATAATAATAATAACAATACTTTTTAAGAGCCCATCTCACCTCACGGTTAGCGTAACTTAGGTGGGTGACATAGCGAACCAGAAGTCTCATTGTGGTGCGTTTTCTACTTTACGAGTAGAATTGAGATAACCTAAAAAAAAAAAAAACTATTTAACCACAATTAAAAAAGCATTAAAAGTTTAAAATAATGATTCTTTAAAAAAATTTTTTTTACTGATCCCAATCTCACTGTTGTCAAGTTAAGAATGTGAAAAAACCTCGCACTGGGATGTGATTTCTGGTTCGAGTTTAATCACTATGTATAAAAGCGAAAGCACTGACTGGTTGCCTAACTGACTGACTCAATCAACACTAATTCTCACACTTCCCACGAAGATAGAGGGCTGTAATTTGGCACAGGTGTTCCCTATAAGCTAATTAGGGAGAGTAAAGATGTTTCATTCCTATTTATAATTAAGGGGGTGGAATCAGGGTAGCTACCCTAATCAACAAAATTGCCTTATACACTCTTTTTAAGCGTTTATAGGGTAATGATCCGATAAGTTTGTTCTAATACAGCCTTCGAAAAAATATTGCCATTATTTTTAACCCTGTATATGCTTCTAAGAGGTGGAAAAATATTAATACAGACAAAGACTTAAAATATGTAATTATGTTTTAATATGTAACTCCAAAAGACGGTAGCAATAGAAGTCTGTAGTTTATATTTTGCTGACTTTTGTGGCGTTTGTATTGTCTGTGAGAGTGAGAGGGCCCGGCCCGGGGTGGTGTGTGGTGGTGGGGAGTGGAAGGAGGGGGAATCTGTCCAGCCGCGCTCAGCTGATAACGCCCCAGGCAGTAAGTAGGCAAGGGGGACTGCCGAAAATAAAACTCGCCATGATAAACGATACATGGTCACCTCCTCGCGGTGTTTCTCGGGTAGCACTAAGAACCATGACATTAATCTTAAAAAGAATTCCTCATTTTCATCCAAAAATAAATAATAACACAATATCCCGCACGAAGAACGGGGATTCAGCTAGTCTTGTATATAATCTCCCGGTTAATCGATGGTGAGATCGTCTCGTAAATCACTAAATTAGAAAGAAAAGTTTACATATAACTGATAACACCAAAAGTGCACACTCCTTTTGTTGGTTTTTATATAAACCTACGATTTACATAAAATTTTGTTGCCAAACTGATTTATAGTATTTCTAATTTCACAAGAAATTAGTTTTTTTTAGATATGAAGGAAAATTGATTAAAAAAATTGTATGTTGGTTGCATGATAAATTATTTGAACCATTTTCCTCATTTTACTGGCGCACATCGAGAATAAGGTACCGAGTGAAAATAGAACCCATTTTACGTAGAGAAACCACACTAGAGCGTAGTATGTAAGGGTGAGAAACACATTTATTTCAGATCCGTCAATTTGTTTTAATTGTTAGGTACCCTAACTTTATTTATAATTACAAAACTATTTGCTAATTTTTAGCTAAATTACCGTACATTTTTAAATAATTCATTTTTATGATTAATATGACGACGATGTCTTTAAAACTTTTAAACCAAGTGTCGTTTCACACTAGAGGTATTTTATCGCGCGAATTTGATCCGCTGAGATACAATTGTTCAAATGAGAGAGTTCATACAGGGAGATAAATAATCGCGCGGTAAAATTCCCGCACCACCGATCTATAACAGCATTTGAACATGGGAAATGCCAGGTCTCCACTGTGGTTCGGATTCCACGTTAAACTGTAGGTCCTTCATTTCATCTCACAATCACCCTACCATTACACATTAGCGTAAGTGCGTATAACCCGAACGGGTAGTAAGACGCGGTGTTAATAATAATAATAATAATAATAATATGGAAAACAAGCGATATTTTTTATTTCGTTTGAAAGCACGTCAGAATTGATCGCGCGAATAAAAGTTCGCGCGAAAAAAATACCTCTTGTGTGGTATGGCACTAAGAATATCACAGTTCAGTTAATACGTCAGCTACTAAAATAACGAGTTTATTAGGACCTATAACGTGGTATATAATTTATGGAAACTCTGTGAGTGTGTGCGTGTATTTAAGAATATAAAGATTTAAAAATATACAAATTGTACTGTCAACTATCAATACAAACTATACAAATCAATGCTAGCAAGCATTTATTTGGTACGCTAGACTAAAAACAAAAAATATCTTAGAAATTAGTCCGAAACATTTTTTAGTATAAGCTTATGTTAAATGTTCCCTAGAGCGATAGCGAAAGGACCTTCCAATTTTGCCAGGAAAAGTATTTTTCACATACCTTCAAGGGATATTTTACACACCAATATTGACATGGGACCAACGGTTTTACTTTCCATTCCGAAGGAAGTTGTGCTACGGATTTTTATCACCCAAGAAAAATACGTTGACCCCAGCTGGGTTAGAACCCATTAAACATCGAGTCCTACCGACCTCGGTGACCACATGGTCTAACGTGCTACTTTCATGTTAAACTAAACTGCCGAAGACGGGGATATCCGGGATCAATACCTGTCAGGTGCACTGAAGGTTTTTTCCTAGATGGTTTTCCATTCTCCCTCCACACAAATTTGGGTACACTTCTTATACATTAAAACTCTTTTTAATCCCTATCACATTAGTGTAATTAGTACATAGGCATATAATCCGATTGGGTAATAAGACGCGGTGCTAAAAAAATAATTAAAAGAAAATATCGGGCCCTGAGACGAGCACCGAGATCGACTTTTAAATCTGTTGTCGTTCACGAACTATGTTTAGGAAGAATATGAAAAATATCAACGTGATTCAAGTTTATTTTGATCTCATCTACCTACTACATCAAAAATTATAAAATAAAGGATTGGGGACACATATTTACTATGACTTCGGACTATATGGTCTGTAATCACTTTAACAAGTGATGTAATTAAACACAACTTGTCAAATTGATCAAATATATTTAAAAAGCGGATGAATACGAAATTATTTTTTAATTACTTTTGAACTGTATTTTAAAGGCAAAACAACTATACAGACGTACTTCAGCTCAAATATGTAAGTTTTTTTAATAATAATAAATATGAATAAGATCTTATTTTTGTCATAGGTCACAATTATTAATGGCAATATAACATGCAAACATTAGTCAAGAATATAATTTTAATATGTGTAACTTATTATTCCTTCATATTTTAGCTTTACAAGTTCTCTCTTGAAAACTTCAAACAAAATCCGAGCTAGGTCACACAGAATAGACAGTTCATTTCTCCAAAGAGGGGTAAGGGTCTTAGGTGAAAGTTAGAAAAGTTACAAGATCTACTTTTACGTATTCATACGTAAGTCATGTGATATACTTTCGATATATATTATCGATATTTATAAAATAACACTAATAGTATAATAAATATCATAGTCAGCCGCCAAAAATATACATTTCCTAAACGCATATCCTATGAAAATTGGACTATAAACTTTTAACTAAAAAAACAACAAATCTTGAAATAAACAATTTTATAGGCGTACCATTTTTATACATCTATTTTATAAGTAATATCGTTAAATTAATCAAAGATGTGATATTCGACTTACCAAATAATACCGATGACACAGAAGAGACTATCGAACATAACACTGCAACCCACCGAAATACCATCCAGAAGAACATTGTCGTCAGTGGCCAGCTACCGACCACAATCAACCGTGACTTAGCACTGAACAACACCAACTTCCTTACTCGACCACAAGAGAAAATATGCGCCTTTTCCTTGTCGGCTTCACACATTTATAACTCTCCAAATGAAAATGTTAGTCAAACGCTCCGAGTGACCAAACTTCTTGGAACGGATGCAGGACGCTATCTAGACTAGGATGTGTGTGTGTGTCCGTTTGACAGAAGCCGGGGTTACTTGGACTCTTTAAGGAAGCGAACCACCTTCAAACTCTCCTCTCATTCCCACTTCCACTAAGGTCAACAATGAGTAGGGCCCCGTGAGAGGTGGTTGCCTAGCAACTCAGTGCCCTCCCCTCCCCTCGTTATGACCGACTGTCGAGAGAAATAACCTTTAAGACACATACAATAATCACATGCAACTAGATTTTAGACCTGTCTATGACAGGTTGGGTACGAGAATAATCAACCTATCGAAATATAATCTTCAATTAATAGACGCAACATGGAAGGTTGGGCTTTGTTTGTTAAAAAAAAGCGTACTTTTTGTTATATTTTTGTCATTTATTACGTAAAATTGAATAAAATTAGAGTGAACCAATTTTTTTTTTAGCACCGCGTCTTATTACCCGTTCGGTTTATAAGCTTATGTATTAATTAAGCTAATGGGTTAGGAATTGAGAAGGTAGAATCTAGAGGAAGTGAGCCCGCATTTGCGTGACTTAGGAATAAATCACCTCCAGTTCACCCGACCGAGATTCGAACCTCTATCTCCCCGTCCTCGGCAGTCTAACTCAGCACGAAACGAGCGCGTTAGCTAACTACACCACCAAGGCGGAACAAATATATATACTAGGGCTGGGATGACGCTGATAATCTACCCGATTTATCGGCCGATATTTGCACAATCGGCCAAAGATAAACTGTTTTTAATCATACAGATATTTTACACCGATAATTAAAAATATATAGATACATTTATAATTCGCAAGTCATGAAAATATAATTCATAGTTCAAACAACAATATTTAAATAAAGTCTCTTGCATGTAAACACAAATTCTTTAATTCTGCCTTTGATATTTTATTTTATAATAAAGAGTAAAATCAAAATTTTAAATTTGTTTGTAACAATACAATGCCTTGTATTGCACAATTACTCCCCACCTAACCCAATATCACTAATAAAATTGCCAAGATACGTACTACC
>CABFVX010004859.1:0-17383 GCA_902151425.1 Timema shepardi
TACTAGGAACAGCAGGTATACAAACACGTTGTACTAGGAACAGCAGGTATACAAACACATGTAGTACTAGGAACAGCAGGTATACACACACATGTAGTAATAGGAACAGCAGGTATACAGACACATGTAGTACTAGGAACACCAGGTATACAAACACATGTTGTACTGGGAACACCAGGTATACAAACACATGTAGTACTAGGAACAGCAGGTATACACACACATGTAGTACTAGGAACAGCAGGTATACAGACACATGTAGTACTAGGAACACCAGGTATACAGACACATGTTGTACCTATGTTGGTTTGTTTTGTTCCAGGGGCTACCTCCAGTCATAGTGAAACTCCTGCCGAGACCTCCTGACTGAACTTTGTGTGATGTGTGGACAAAATATAAAAACTATTTGAAATACAAAACTCACAGTTGGAATTAGATGTAATTTTTTTAATTTGAAATAAATATAAGACAAATTACACTTCAAGACTTAGCTTTGCACTTTTATAATAGATTCAAATTTATAACAATCCACAACAAATATTGTTTTGATCTAGTAAACCCTCCTCACTTTCACTTGATTTAAAATAATCGATTAGTCGACATTGTGTTCACAATTTAATCGCATAGAAATCTTAAATTTTAACTACATAGGATTATGAATTCTTTTCAAAAACTTGTTTGGTAGAAATTTGTACACTCATTCTTGATTCAGACCAAAGGTAATTTATTTTACTAACTAATTGTTGTGTAGATCTAGTAAGACAAATTACGAGTTTGGAATGTGTCGGCATTTAACGGACATTACGGATCTTTTCTGTGGTGACAATAATTTCAATCCCATCCATCACAGAAACATTCATATCAACAGCGATATCACGTGACCGATTCAAGCCATATACTTTCCACTACCGGCTGGCTAGGCCTGTCTCAACCTCATCTGCCTCTTAACTTAAGACACTCACGAACACGCACAACAGCCAGTCTCTGTCTGTTGATTTATCAATGTGAAAAGGTAATCCCACATTTAACCATTAATACATTTTTCGAGCATACTGGGAATCAGACCTGGGATCCTAAGCTCAGTTGTCAGAAATTTGTTTCCCCTCTCAAGATTTATGTTCATCTTATATTCTCCATTAAAAAATAAAGGTCCTCACAATACCTTTATAAATGCCTTAAATAAATTATAAAAAAAAATCCAAATATGAACATTTTTTTGGGGGAAGTTACCTTCAAATAGGTTCAAGAAGCCGACTGTCAAAAATCTGCCTAAGGAAGCCCTTCGACTGCCTTTATCTTGAGGGGGAGAAAGACCCTAAAATAATGTACAGTTAATTACAACCCCACCCTCCCCCCACCATGTCAAGTCTGATATTAACTGTGTGTTATTGCATACAAACTCATGAGATTTCACATTAATATCGCATCAATAACTTCAGATGGTTGTCATGTGAGCGATAAGCTGTAATGTTAATTACATCACAAAATGGCAAGAACAAAAATGAACATACTGCATTATTTAACTAATAGTACAGGCCGTTTATGGCTTCTTTGGTTCTACCTGATGGCTAGCAGTAATGCCAACATTGTGTGAAAGTCACTGTTGTCAACATATTTGGAAATTATTATTTGTTAAGTATTAATATTACTTACTTCCCTGAGGATTACAGTAGAAATGTATTTTCCATGATCAAATTAAAGAAAAAATAGTCTAATAAATCTATTCTAGTTTTTCTTTTTTAACTTTTGTGACAATTACAGTTTAAATAGTGTGTGAAATTATACATTTAATGGGATTATATTCCGTTATTTATATTAAAGTTTAAATTTTGTAAACACGTGTGTTAATACCGGTTGCCGTTCACTCGCCAAAAAGGTCGCCTACGTCAAACTGTCGGTATCGTTTCATTTCTGTGCGCTATATTTGTTTTTGAAAGTAAGGCCGCTTTTAGCGAGCTCTTGCTTTTGATAATTAATTCTTACTAAACAGCAAACGCTACTTTCAATAGAAAACAATCAACGGTTATTATTATAACAAAAATCTAACAATTTTAAATATAACAGTGAATTATCATAAAAAACACAATTAGTAAAACCACATGCGTTTGTCCACAGTTTGAAGCAAACAAAATACGTTGTGTGAGCATGTAGGTGTATCTAAGTTACTGTTTTATTACACATTTTAATAATACGGTGGCTGTTGTTGATATTAATTCGGCTATCTAGAATTCCGTGTGTTCTTTTGTTGGTGACCTGGTGGTCTAGGGGTAAGGTGTCGGACTTCTGTGCTGGGGGCTGGGGTTCAATCCTCGGTCTTGACACAGATTTATATGATTACCAAACCCTTCCTTCACCTCTGACAAGACGTCTTGTGAATGTGAGGAATGCCAGGCCTCCACCGTGGTTCGGATCCCACGACCACGTTAAACTGTAGGTCCTCCATTTCATTTCACAATCACCTTACCATTACACATTAGCGTAAGTGCGTATAACCCGAACGGGTAGTAAGACGCGGTGCTAATAATAATAATTCTTTTGTTAATATTAGTTCGGTGTGTGTGTATGTTATCCTTAGAAAATGGATGGTTTTTAGTGATCTTTAAATAATTATTTTTCCAATATAATATTGAAGCGTGTGATAAAAAAAAATAGCAAGTGTTTCTCAGGGATCAATATACATTATTCGAAAATTCAAACATGTGTATCAAGACGATAAAATATATATTTTAGCCCCAAGATTGTGTTGTGTTGACCACTAGGCTAATTCTCAAGTTTTAAGATTTTTAAAGTAGGTATTCGAAAAAACTGTGTGAAATGCTGTTATAACAAAAAATGGATCAAGTTGAAACTCGTGGCAAAATCAGAACGAAACAACCGACACCTGGAGTAGCCGATGATTTTACAAGAGATTCTGTTTGTCAGGTTTTGTATAGAATGTATCACGAAGGTCAGTGCAAATGTTCAGGACAACTTGTAACTTGTATTGTTTTCCACCTGTTGGTTCTTGAAAGGTTAGGTTTTGAGAGTTTGCGATACATAAATAAAGCTGACTTTTCATGTATACATAAATTAACCAAACAAACAATGTGACGGAGAAAAGGTAAAAAAAAACATGTTCGTCAATAGTTTCCTCTCTATTTTTTTAATTGTATAAATTAAGGAAAAAAAGTTTCAAACTATCATAATATCGGTAAGTTATGAATTTACTTGTTCTTGTGAGTCGAATGACAATGTAAAACTATTCCATATTTTATCCAAAAAAAATCTCTTATAGCCTATGTATAAGGGGTAGGATACAATAAATTACTTATCCTTAGCAAATTTAACATTACTTGATGTCTATTTATTTGTGACATTTATAAAAATTAATAATAGGCCGAACATCAACAATAAATAAAACCGTAATATATGTTTCTTGTATAGACCTAAGTTTTGACTTTCAGAAGTGACAGCTGCTAAACATAAGGTTTGGTGTAGGGATACATAATTTGGTCTGGCAACTTGTACTTGCGAACAATTCATAAGTGGTCTATAGCCCTGGCTAGTATCAACAAATTTAATTTTTACCCCAGATACAATTGGAGCCCCTTGCTACATAGGCAATAAGGACCACATTTCTAGTTGAGGTCCTCCCACCAGGGCTGGAGGTAGGAGTCTTGTACCAAGTCCCCCTTCAAAATAAAAACTTATTCTACTTTTTTTTGTTAAATTATTTAGGAGCAAAATTTGTAATTTGGATTGACATATTTATTTAAATTTAAATTCACAATGTCAAAGAAGCTTCCAATGACATTTATATTGGAGCATTTTACTTGATTAAATTTGTTATTACTAATTAATAAACACTAGACATAATTGAAGGCTTGGCGTACTGACTCCACAGCCCTGGTGTAAGTCCATGAAGTACCCATGTCCCCCGTTACGATGAAGTCAGCCCGGCCATTATTAGGACCTCTGATACTATTAAAACGTTACTTATTACACCAGAGGAGATAGGATTAGGAATGAAGATGTAAGGTCTAGAGTTGGGATGAGATGCTACGGATTGTAATGAAAGGATTCCAAGAGATAACAGCAAGTGTGCAATGGAGGCATTTGACTAAACAGACCTGGCCACCGGCTATTATCAGGTCAAATACAGTGTGCATATATTTTAGCTGTCAATTTTACTGTCCAAAGATATGTATTTTTTTCAAAGTGGAGATGAAGGATATTGTAATACTGTTCTGGTCTTCTTTCACTGTTATTATCGGTTGGCTATGACAAACGCTTGCACTCAAATCATTTGTCAATATTTAGAACTTTCAACATCAAACAGAAAATAAATACAAATAATTATTTACACATTTCTTGCACACTTATCACAATACCAGCACATAAATAATTATCTTACAAATTCAAATTATTGATATCTGTAACACTTTAGAGCAATAGTGGATATTACAGCGTCTATAAATGGAAAATCAAATGCACATTTTCAAACTAAGGCCAGAAATGCCCGAGATTACTATTAATAAATAGATAAATAAAATAAATGCAGTCAGTTGGAAGTGAACCAGTGCATGTTTAGCACTAGCACATGTAATACTTGTGCAGAATCAATGTTGATAGCACGTAGGTCTCATAGACGAATCCTGAAGGCGCTGAAACATAAAATAACAGGTCTGTCATTCAGCTGTAGATCATGTCAGTTGTGTCTGTTATTAAAACAATAAACATAACCTTAGCAACAGTTCTGTATAGGACATAGGACCCTCTAGAGGGAACTGAGAGACATAGGACCCTCTAGAGAGAACTGAGAGACATAGGACCCTCTAGAGAGAACTAAGAGACATAGGACCCTCTAGAGAGAACTAAGAGACATAGGACACTCTAGAGAGAACTAAGAGATGAAGGATCCTCACTTGGCAAAGTCGGAGGACTTGGAGATGATGTGCTCAAACTCTGCAAAGGAGAGGGCCCCGTCATCATCCAGGTCTGCCTCATCAAGGATGTTTTGTATCAGGTGTTGCATGTCCTGCTCCGCCAGGCGCTGTGGACCCGTCAGCCGGTCCACCACTTGGCGGAGGTCGGTCACACCCAACATGTCATCACCGTCAAAATCTAGAACAAGGTTCCTTGCCAGTTTAGCCCCACGGTGAAGTTTGGTGTTGAGCTATTCCACCTACTATCGCCACTCCCCAAGCCATTCCCCAATTATCGCCACTCCCCAAGCCATTCCCCAATTATCGCCACTCCCCAAGCCATTCCCCCATTATCGCCACTTCCCAAGCTATTCCCCCATTATCGCCACTCCCCAAGCTATTTACCCATTATCGCCACTCCCCAAGCTATTTACCCATTATCGCCACTCCCCAAGCTATTCCCCCATTATCGCCACTCCCCAAGCTATTCCCCCATTATCGCCACTCCCCAAGCTATTCCCCCATTATCGCCACTCCCCAAGCTATTCCCCCATTATCGCCACTCCCCAAGCTATTCCCCCATTATCGCCACTCCCCAAGCTATTCCCCCATTATCGCCACTCCCCAAGCTATTCCCCCATTATCGCCACTCCCCAAGCTATTCCCCCATTATCGCCACTCCCCAAGCTATTCCCCCATTATCGCCACTCCCCAAGCTATTCCCCCATTATCGCCACTCCCCAAGCTATTCCCCCATTATCGCCACTCCCCAAGCTATTCCCCCATTATCGCCACTCCCCAAGCTATTCCCCCATTATCGCCACTCCCCAAGCTATTCCCCCATTATCGCCACTCCCCAAGCTATTCCCCCATTATCGCCACTCCCCAAGCTATTCCCCCATTATCGCCACTCCCCAAGCTATTCCCCCATTATCGCCACTCCCCAAGCTATTCCCCCATTATCGCCACTCCCCAAGCTATTCCCCCATTATCGCCACTCCCCAAGCTATTCCCCCATTATCGCCACTCCCCAAGCTATTCCCCCATTATCGCCACTCCCCAAGCTATTCCCCCATTATGGCCACTCCCCGAGCCGATCCTCACCAAAGATCCTGAAGGCGTGCTCCGCCTTGACAGCTTTAGGGGCGGCATCGCTGAACACCGACATCATGTCCAGGAAGTCCTCAAAGGTACAGTCTCCGTCATGACTCGAACTGAAAATGCGACATATGCGGTCTCCGAAAGGGTTCACCTTCAACTCGGGATAGGCCAGAACCTTGGGCAGCGGCAGTTTGGCGTTCTTGTTGTGGCCTATCTTCTCAGGGGCGAGAGCCTTGAACTTCTGGTGGGCGCTGGGACAAACACATCATCGAGGTCTGGTTAACAGGTTGGCAGACCTGGGTCGACTTGTCGAGATCTGCCTGCCTTCGACAATCAAGATAAATATACCCTCTTTGGTGGTCTGAGTCGTCCCTCTCACAATGATGAGGTCGGGGTTCAAATCTAGGCTGGATGTAATGAGGGTGACTTTCACTAAACCGTTTCGTATTCTACTTCCATACAAATGTGGGTACACTTCTTCCAAATTAGACCCTCCCCATAAGCGTATATATCCTGTACAGTACCAAACACACCCATAGTATCGTATCTAAGCACGTTTGTTTGACTAAAGAAACTTTTTTTTACTCCTCATTCAAGTTATATAAACATGTGGACTAATTTCACTAATGTGTTATTGATGAGAAAGGTCAAATTCAGATGTGTACCCGCATTTGTTTAGAGAGAGAGAGTGAAGATTCACCCTCGGTACATCTGACCAACATCATTAGCAGTCTATTATATTGAAAGAGTAGCACCTCAAACCATGCAGCCACTGAATCGGGTCACTAATTATTTAAATTACTGCGTAGTAAAAGGTTATTTACATTCCTAAGAGGCAGTCAAATGGTGAGTGTGGTTCACAGTCTGATGTACTTACTAGAGGACCTCCTTCTTGGTGAAGTAAGACAAGTCCTGGGAAATAAAAAACAAAAGAGAAAGTTAGGGGAATACACTTTATGTAACAATTATTTATTTTATAGCAATGGTGAATATTTTGGTCAACAACAACATAGAATAAAACAATTTAACACTAAGATCTAGGATTAACATATCAGAATAAGGTTCACGCAAGTCTTTGTTCTGTCTTATTTCAACTCTCCCTCTCACTCGTCAAAGTTGTTGTCCAAGCCCAAGAGCGCATACTAGTTGACTACGCTTGGGAGAGGCCAATGCCTTGGTGAGAACATCAGCTTCCAAAGTCTCTGTTGGCTTGTAGTTGATGATGATGTCTCTAACGTGTACTTGATTATGATGTCTCCAGCTTGTAGTTGATGATGATGTCTCCGGCTTGTAGTTGATGATGTCTCCAGCTTGTAGTTGATGATGATGTCTCCGGCTTGTAGTTGATGATGCTGTCTCCGGCTTGTAGTTGATGATGATGTCTCCGGCTTGTAGTTGATGATGATGTCTCCGGCTTGTAGTTGATGATGATGTCTCCGAGCTTGTACCTTTTCTCTAATGAAGTGTCCTCTAATGCTGATATGTTTGGACTTGGAGCTTACGATGTTCAACGCTCTTTCCCAAAACAGGAGTTGTACTGACTTAAGAAGCTGAATGTGTGTGTTATGCCTGGCCTAGTAGCCACAGACAGACAGATATATGAGTGAACAAATCAAGTTTTAACAGGGATATTTTTCAGTATTTCCAGGATTCTTCTGTAACTTTAATATCATCTACACATATGACTATCAATGTTTGTTTCCACCCTTTAGTAGAAGGAGAAAAGGGTCAGCTTGTGAGGGAACGAAACCCAACTGCTTTGACTTCAAGTCCAACCTTTTAAACCATTGCCTACCAGCTTGTTTTAAGCCATAAACAGCTCTTTTAAGTAGGCATACTTTGTCCCTATCTGGTTTTCGAAGCTTTTCTAGCAACTTCTTAGCTTTGAGGAATGTAGAATGGTCTTTGTTGTGGCTTTTTTCCATTATTATGTCACAAAAAAATTTCCAACATGTCTGGTTTTTGCATTAATATTCTTTCTTCAAGTTCACCACTAAGGAAGGCAGTCGAAACATCCATTTGAGTGACTCATGTCTTTATTAAGTGTAACTCCAAGAAGAACTCTAATTGAGCTCAGTTTTGCGACAGGAGCATAGGTTTCAACAAAGTCACTTCCAGGGCGCTGAGCAAAACCTTTTGCAACAAGACGAGCTTTCCTTCTCTCTAGCTCTCCGTTGGCTTTATATTTATTCTTTAATACCATTCTACTACCTATCACATTGTCACCATCTTCTCAATCAACAATTTCCCAAGTTTAATTTTTTTAAGTGAGATTTTATTTCTTCTTTCATAGCTTTTTGCCATGCTTCTCCATCACCTCCTTCTAATGCATGTTTAACATCACAATAGGCCGACACATCATGATCTGACATCCGAATTGGAAATTTTCTGTTGCGTTTTGGCCTTGAGTGTACTTGATCTTCATCTGGATCTTGCTCTTCTTGGTTTGAGATGTCTACAAGGTCTTGAACTTGAACAGACTGAGCTTGGAGAGTTTTTCATCAACGTTTTCTTCATTAAGAACTTCTTTGTTGTCCTCATTAGGTTGATCATCGATTACAATGATAATTTTTCCTCTTCTTTCCTTTGAGTCATATAGTTTTTGTCCAAAACCCTGACATATCTTGTGATTTTGATTTTCCTTTCGTTGGGCATCTATATTCTAGAAATTCTTAGAATTCTTGAAATTTCGGAATATCCGACAAAAATTCCTTCATCTGCCCTGCAATAAAAATTTCCTTTGGTAGGCTTTTTGTCCAAACCGAAAGTTTTGTTGCCAAATACATGAAGATATCGAACCGATGGAATCCTACCCATTCCTGACAAGGTGTTTCGCTTTTGAGGGTCCTTGATGGAGACCTTTTATGCAGGTAGTTGGCTGTGTGAATCACCTAAACCTAAAATGATGGGGGCAGGTTTGACTCCAACATAAGATATAGGACTTTATCAAGTAGGGTTCTATTCATCCTTTCATATACGCCATTTTGTTGAGGGGTATACGGTGTAGACAGCCGCCTCTGAATTCCTCATTCTTTTAGAAAACTCTCAAACTCCTTATTGCAGTATTCTGAGCTTTCATGATCAGATTGCAGAAATTTAATTTTGTTTTCGTTAAAATTCCCAACCTCGTTTTTAAATACTTTGAAAACTTCTAGAACTTCAATTTTTGTTTTGTTTTAAGAAACAAACTCGGCTGTAGTGCGTTTTCTCATATATAAAGGTTACCAAATATCTTGATCCACAGAGGGATTCGAGACGCATGGGGCCACAAACATCTGAATGCACTATTCCCAAAACTTTGAGGGTTTCCGAAACTTCTCTTGTAGGAAAAGGAGCTCGGGTTAATTTTCCTTTTATGCATACCTCACAATCATTCAAGCTATCATTCTTTTTGAAATCTAATCCGTCCAATGTTTCATTTTTCTATTGCATGTCCTTCTTGCGCTTTATTTGTTACTTCTACAGCCTTAGAATTAACATAATATAGGTCATTTGACTTCATAGCTTCTAGTACTACATTGCCTTGAGGATCTGTTACTAATGCGTTGTTCTTTTTGAACAGGACATCGAACCCTTTATCAGTCACTTTAGATACTGATAGTAGATTTGTGGTCAGACTTGGTACAAACATTGTATTAGGTAAATTAATTTTGTTCGAATCTTTCATTTTTATTTTAACTAGGCCAGTCTCAGTAATAGAAGCTGTTTGATTCTCAGAGGCCAGTGTGAGTCCCATATTCAGGGATTTCAACAATTCCTGAAAACTGTCTTTATGTCCACACATATGTGAACTGCATCCGCTGTCAATGCACCCTGATGAACTTTCAGACTCACCTGAATTATAAGAAAGGCACTGTTCTTACACTCTGAAAGTTGACTCCTCTTTTTTATTGTTGCTCCAACAGTTCACGGCCTTGTGACCGATCCGTCCACATTTATGGCATTTATACTTAAATTTAGAGGTCAAGGGAACATTGGTAAGTTTATGAAAATAATTTGAACGATCTTTGTCCCTTGATTTTTTAAATATTTTTTTCCAAAAAAAGCATCCCCCAAGGTCATACTATAATTTTTGCTTCTGGCTTCAAACTCTTCAATTATTTTGATTCTTAAGTCCTCTGGGTTAGGCAAGTTATCCCTGGACTCAATTGCTACCCTAAAATTTTCAAAGGATTTAGATAAGCTATAAAGCATCATTATGCTTAAAAGAACAACAGCGTCAGTGAATTTATTTAAATGATTACGGACGTCGTCACCCTCATTCATTTTCTGAAGGATCAATTGTTTCAATAAAGTGACCTTTCTAACAGGACCTTTACTCAGGTAAAGTTTTGATAATGTATCCCACACATCTTTTGACAACTTACAGTTATTAATATGTCTAAGTTCACTGGGCGATATAATTACTATTTAATTTCTACAGGTTATGTGCCCTAAATAAATTAAGTAACTGATTCTAAATTGGTTGTTAAGTTATTGTAGTTTAAATGAAAGTATTAAGTTGTGCTCGTCGATTATGAAAGTGTTGTAGTTCGTGCTGCTAGTTAAACAATATATTTTTTTGTCATGGCAAATTTTGTAAACCATCGTATCGAGCCACTTAAAAAGGATAACTACGATACTTGGAAGCTTCAAGCACAAGCAGTTTTGATAAGTGGATCATGGGAATATATTTCTGGTCAAGAAAAATGATGACATAATGGAATGGAAGGAAAAATATCTCGGTGACCTGGTGGTCTAGTGGTAAGGTGACAGACTTCTGTGCTGGGATTCGGGGTTCAATCCTCGGTCCCGGCAAAAATTTATCTGATTACCAAACCCTTCCTTCACCTCTGACAAGACATCTTGTGAATGTGGGGAATGCCAGGCCTCCACCGTGGTTCGGATTCCACGTTAAACTGTAGGTCCTCCATTTCATCTCACAATCACCCTACCATTACACATTAGTGTAAGTGCGTATAACCCGAACGGGTAGTAAGACGCGGTGCTAATAATAATAATAACAATATCTCAAAGCAAGGTCAGATATAACCTTAATTATATCGCAAGAACTCATTTATTAAATTGTATTGATTCATTTTAAGCAAAGTAACGGTGAATATTTTGGTCAAAAAAAAAAGGTGACAGGATCTAGGATCTTCTTAAATTGAATTGGATACAGGATTTAGGATTAACATAGCAGAATAAGGTTCATACACGTCTTTGGCGAGTGATTAATTGTTCATTATTCTGTCTTATTTCAAGACCTTCTTGATGAAGTAAGACACGTCCTGGGAAATGAAAACAAACTATAAAGTTAAAGGAACAGTACTTTATGTAACAATAATTTATTTTGTTCATATATTACATGCTTAAGATGGCAAATCAAATACCAAGATTTATAGCGCGATATAATTTTAAATAGTCACACAATTTAAACAAAACTTATGTTCTTCACATTACGATATTGACCCATAATCCTATGCAGTTTATGACGCCATCTTTCCTTGTAAAAATTAAATTGTTTTTATTTTACATGGATTGTGAAAAATATCAAATAAAATGTTAGTACAATATACTAACTTACTTTACGGCGCTAGGAACTGGAAAGTTCATCGCCGCATTTACAAAAGTTCCTATCTTGAGCTAGTTCTATCCATTCCACCTTATTACACCCTCTCTATCTTGAGCTAGTTCTATCCAGTCCACCTCGCTACACCCTCTCTATCTTGAGCTAGTTCTATCCAGTCCACCTCACTATATTCTCTCTATCTTGAGCTAGTTCTACCCAGTCCACCTCACTACACCCTATCCCTACCATGAGCTAGTTCTATCCAGTCCACCTCATTAACCCTATCCCTATCTTGAACTAGTTCTATCCAGTCCACCTCATTACACCCTATCCCTATCTTGAGCTAGTTCTGTCCAGTCCACCTACTATCTTGAGCTAGTTCTACCCAGTCCACCTCACTACACCCTATCCCTACCATGAGCTAGTTCTATCCAGTCCACCTTATTACACCTTCTCTATCTTGAGCTAGTTCTACCCAGTCCACCTCATTACACCCTATCCCTACCATGAGCTAGTTCTACCCAGTCCACCTCACTACACCCTATCCCTACCATGAGCTAGCTCTATCCAGTCCACCTCATTACACCCTATCCCTACCATGAGATAGTTCTATCCAGTCCACCTCATTACACCCTATCCCTACCATGAGCTAGTTCTACCCAGTCCACCTCACTACACCCTATCCCTATCTTGAGCTAGTTCTACCCAGTCCACCTCACTACACCCTATCCCTACCATGAGCTAGTTCTATCCAGTCCACCTTATTACACCCTCTCTATCTTGAGCTAGTTCTATCCAGTCCACCTCGCTACATCCTCTCTATCTTGAGCTAGTTCTATCCAGTCCACCTCATTACACCCTATCCCTACCATGAGCTAGTTCTATCCAGTCCACCTCACTACACCCTATCCCTACCATGAGCTAGTTATATCCAGTCCACCTTATTACACCCTCTCTATCTTGAGCTAGTTCTATCCAGTCCACCTCATTACACCCTCTCTATCTTGAGCTAGTTCTATCCAGTCCACCTCATTACATCCTCTCTATCTTGAGCTAGTTTTATCCAGTCCACCTCATTACACCCTCTCTATCTTGAGCTAGTTCTATCCAGTCCACCTCACTACACCCTATCCTTATCTTGAGCTAGTTCTACCCAGTCCACCTCACTACATCCTCTCTATCTTGAGCTAGTTCTATCCAGTCCACCTCATCACAACTTATCCCTATCTTGAGCTAGTTCTATCCAGTCCACCTCGTTACACCCTCTCTCTTTCAGGTCCAGTCTAATGTTATCCTCCCGTCTGGATCTACATAGTGGTCTCTCCCCATGTTTGACAGTCAGTACCCCGAACAGGGTTATAGATTCTCCCATTGGCGCTACATGTCCTGTCCACCTTAATACACAGGATTTTATCATCCTACAATATAACTCACATATAAAACCTACATAATCTCGTTATGTTTCTCAATGAACATTCACTAATGAAGGGTTTGAAAACCGAACAGCTGTTTTTTTTAACGCATCTTATTATTTGGGTTGTATGCTCTGAACAGAGTTTATATAATTTGTCACATGGGTTGATTAGTTACTCTAGTATTCAACTGGACTTCCAGTCGCGAAGGGATTAGGGCCGTCACTTATATATAGCGAATTATCTCCCTTCCTCCCATTGAATAATTTTTCCACTCTCCCTCCAAGTGAATGCATGTACCTCAACCAAACCCATCCCTAACCCAATATAGTGTAATTTATTTAGGTTACCCACGCGGTGCACAGTAATAAAACTAATTTGCATTATTATAAGGTTACCCAACCTTGATTTCAAAAGATACTTTTTTTTAGTTTATCAGAAAAGAAAAATAGTATTTTCAATGTATAGTATGAAGTCTATCTATAACCGTTGGATTTATAAATATTTTGAATGAAGTGTGGAGAAAGTTAGTGAGGATGGATTAGTACAGAGTTAAAAAAAACTATATATGCAGTTTCTTGCCTATCCGTTGAAGGAACCGCGTGATTAGTGATGTATGATTTTTTATACTTGCTAGTCTCTCATGGTAATAAATATTCCATAAAAAGTGTATACTTTTGATACTTACTTGATAATCCTGGAGCTCTTCTTCAGAAAATTGGCTTTTTCCTTGTCCCATTTTTTTTTGTAACAGTATTAGGAGATAGTTTTTGTCAGTCGATATAAATGACTTCACGAATTAATTTAGCAAAATTGTGTAAACAATAACAGCTGACATTGACACTTCATGTTGAAGGCAGAACAAAACAAATGAAGCCTGTAAAGTGTGAAGGTCAATGTTCCAAGAGAATCTGGTCAGTGTTGAATTGTGCGCATGTTATGGAAATTAACACACTTCTAGGTTAATAAATAATATTTCGTATTATAACATAAAACAGGTCCATTAAATTTTTATTTAATATTTAATAAAAAGTTAGTCTGAGCTAACAGTAAATAACGTTAATTTGAGTCTAAAATTCAGATATACACTTGTTTCATTTCGTTTGTTATTCCACATTCACTCATGCGCACAACTAACTTTTATTTAATCTCATAGCAAAATGGTACATTCATAAGAGATGTATCTTCCTATAATCGAGGACAGAAACATAGTTTAACTAACTGTAAATAGAGAGCTCTGTACACACCAAATCAATGCCAAGTTTAATCAACATGAAATAAGTCACTGTAGCCATATTGGCTTCAACTTAACAAATTCCAACTTTTAATTATGTATAGTGTTAACAAAGAATGCTGAATAGCCTGGCAATGAGTGGTTAAAAACTTTAATTTTGAATTGATATACTACTAAATAAAGTTGGGAACGAGATGTATGGACAAAGTAAATAGAGAGGACTACAGATGATAGTTGGGTCTAACTTCCTGGAATCCACATCAAATCTAATCTAACCACGATAACTTTGTACCGGCTGCAAAGGAAAGTTAAAGGGGTGTACTAGGTGTTTGAGGAGCTTATACGAGAGAAAAGAAATTGAACAGGAATTTTGGACCTGAACCAAGATTAGTTCTGTAAACGAGGAGCAAAGGATGTAAGATGTGAATTGAACAACGTGGAAAGGCAAGTTATGATTATAAAGGCAATCAAGGAATCTTATGAGGAGTAAAATGAACGTAGATCTAACATACTTCAAAATATTAATAAATGTTGAAATTGTAATAGTCCCTCATCTCCATCTACATTCACATTTAGTAAGAAATATACGAACTTTTTCAAAGACATTAGTTAGTTCGTAGTTGGTGAAATCTGAGAAACCTAATATGAAAGCCTTATTTGGACCAAAAAAAAAAGAAATATTTAGAAAAAATACCTATATTTGAAATTGATATAATTTCAATTTCAATTTCCTCTATTATAGTGCTGGCCAACAGTCGTAAGACCTATAACAGGCCAGCACTGAAAAGTACACACGTACATACCTTACAATACATATATTTACACAAGAAAAAATGATATACAAAAAATGGCTAAATAATGTTATATACTGTGTAACAAAGTTAATTTAACCTTTGTATAATATTATTTGTTTTATTAGTATAATTGATTTCTGTTGGTAGGCCTGATTTATCTTGTGAAGAGGGCATTTACCGCTCCTAGCGGACAATTAAGAATTTATTTATTTTAGACCCTTTATTAAAATTAAATATTCCCTTTTTCATATCTCTTTTAATATCTATTTGTAAGCTCTGCACGGTCCATAACGCTATTTCGAACATTATTTAATTACATTATAATATAACTGAACGCATACTTACCTGGAGGATTAATTAACATCTATTATTTTCACGTGGTATAAGAGGAAGCCATGTTGCAGACAACAGGAGCAAATACCTGGGCCGGTCCTCACTGCGCTTGCGCGGACCGAGAAGAAGCGAAGCCAACACGCATGGCCGGCACTCCAACTTGTGTGGACTACCCCCACCCCCGAAAGCCCCTCACCATCCTCAAGCGACACTTCCTTTCGTACGGGGGGAGTGAGCATAATGGCTGCATGGTTTGGGTTGATAGAATCCCGCCCGACCTGGAAATTGGATGTTTCGGCCTAATTCTCACCTTTTCACATTATTGACTTTTCTGCATTCTCTACTTCAGTAAACCTATTTTATTTCTGTCGTTTTTCCTGTTCCTGATGGATTTTTCTTGCGAATTTCTCTTATACCACTCACTTGTTTTTTTCAAATCTTACCTTATGCTACTGGAGGGGCCTTATCAAAGCCCGCTAAAATGCTACGAGACGCCATAAGTTGCCAAGTAAGATGGTGGGTTTTGGATTGGTACTCCAGCATAAAAGGAAGTTTTAAGTGGAAATTTTCGATCGACGGACGAAACATCGTGGCTAGAGGAAGAAGGGACGGCAAGTCTGTGTGCGGAAGCGTTCGCGGACTTCCGGGACGGCTACCCCGTGATCTACAGAGTTTATAAAAGAACCAGGACGGCCCGAGTACTCCAAGATTCTTCCCGCTACCAAAAAAACTGGTGAATAGTCTTACTTGATCTGGACCAGTGGTCGCGAGCTCCGGACCGTGCAAGGCCCCAGTTATTTTTTTTCTTTCCTTTCTTTACTAAATTTTGTTGTTGTCTGATTGTAAATGTTGTATTTTATTTGTTTTTTTCACCAAAGTCAGTAATAGTATTTTTTTTATGGCCAATATTTCTTAGGCTAATTAGCACTATAACGCACCATGACGTCTGTTAGGTAGGGTACTAGTTTTTTTTATTTCTCTCAAAATTAAAGGTTTAGGTTTAACTTGCAAAAGGGTTAACTCCGAGATTCCTTACTAAGTTTTTTTATGTGCATACATATACTCGTGCTCCCTCGCGGCATATCCCTTGAAAAAGAAAAACAAACAACCTTTTCCCTCACACTATGGCAGTGGAGATCTTGTGGCTTACCTCACGAGACTCCAACCTGGACGAGCCGTGGAGATCCGTAGCATCTGGTCGGTGAGTGTAGAAAGGGGAGGGAACTTTCAAAGTGCAGTCTGATGAAAAGAGTTCCTTGCCCAGTTTCAATCCCCCCAGAGGACACCCCGAAGATTTTTTTAAAAATTAAATTTTTCCTTTTTGTTTGTTTTGTTATCTCAACAGTTGGTTTATTTTCACTTAGTGAGTATTTTTATTACAACTGATGAATAGTTACGAGATAAAAAAAAGTAGTTAATACTAATAAGAATAAAAAGTAACATTAAAAACAAATAACTAAATAGTAAGCAGTAACATTATGCAAAAAATAGATCAGAATATTGTAAGTTTAAATAATATAGGCAGAACCTCTACATGATAAATGATTGATATGGGATATCCTTAAATAACTCTCTGAGTTTATATTCTGAAAATTGAAAAATTACACCTGCACACGGGAATCGAACCCGGGATCTTTGGCTTAGTACGCCAATGCTCTTACCATTGAGCTATCCAGGATTCATCCCGTATTCATGGTCATTCTTCACTCATAGTTTATGGCAGAGTCTAAGATGGACGTGCGGAAGTCGTCAGCTTATAAACATGTGATTATATAAGATCACAGCCATCAGACAACGCAGCCATTTGAGTTTAGCTTTTCTTTTATGATAAAAGTCGAATTCGACAAATCTAGAATTGGCGCTATGGATACAACGACCTATAAGGCTCAGCTTATAAGAGCTATCGAGAAAGAAAAAAAGGATTACGAGAAGCCCGAGAAGGGATATGAATGCCTACATGATCAAGGGCAAATTTGCAATAAATTTTGTTATTGAAAATATTAAAAACAAAAAGGGCATCACAATAAAGTCTACGCGAGAAGAGAGTTTGGAGC
>CABFVX010004859.1:18239-39415 GCA_902151425.1 Timema shepardi
TTATTATTATTATTAGCACCGCGTCTTACTACCCGTTCGGGTTATACGCACTTACGCTAATGTGTAATGGTAGGGTGATTGTGAGATGAAATGGAGGACCTACAGTTTAACGTTGAATCCGAACCACGGTGGAGGCCTGGCATTCCTCACATTCACAAGATGTCTTGTCAGAGGTGAAGGAAGGGTTTTGGTAATCAGATAAATCTTTGCCGGGACCGGGGACTGAACCCCAGCCGCCAGCATAGAAGTCTGACACCTTACCCCTAGACCGCCAGGTCACCATAAAGCCATGTTGATTATCTGAAATTTTATTTTTAAGGTGGTGGAAAGTATGCTCATGTATGATTTTTCTCGAATACTTTGGAGAAAGTGTTTAAGACCAACGGTCGTTTATAAAATAATTTACCCCTGTAGTGTAGTTGACGGCTGCGCTTGTTTCGTGTAGATCCAGACGGTCGCGGACGGAGGAGTTCAAGGTTCGAATCTCAGTTTGGTAAACTAGCGGCATTTTTCGCTCTCCCTCCATGCAAATGCTGGCTCACTTCCTCTAAATTCAAACTTCCCAATTATCAATGCGTTAGCGTAATTAGTACTCAATCGTTTACACACGTACATGCTGACAGTAGTTATCAAACAGAACAAATGTTGCTAGGTTTTGTCGGGAGGACGGTCCCACCCGCGCCTGCTTGATATTAGTTTCCAGATTGGTTCAGTACAGTTGAAATTAAAAAAAAACACGTGTTAATAATGATAAATATTATAGCGTACTGTCATTTTTGATATTCAAAATTAAACTCTTATATTATGTGTTCGTTAATGAGTGCAGTTAAGAAAATAATTATTTAATATACAACCAAGTCTATAAAGGTATAAAAGCATCACCAGATACCACGTGCTATCCAAATAAATGATGACGGGTGGATAGGGGGTTGGAGGTTCAAATCCCTGTCGTGCGTGTGTACTGAGCTCGGTTCCCTCACTCATCCTCCAAGGGTTGTGTCCCAGACGGGTAGTAAGATGCGGTAGCCTTAATTCTTTCTTGTGTTAAATATTATACATGTAGAACGATGGGAAACTGTTTGTGTGTGAGTGTATTGTAAATTGACATTATAAGCTTTAATAAATATTCATGGTAAGCTAAACAAATCCACACCATATTGTACTCTCGGGTTTGGCGGCTACAGGCCATGAAGCTCCCGGCAAAAGATATTGGGGTTCAAATCTGTGTTGGGGGATTTGAATATCTGCTGAGGTGTACTGTTGGTAGTGCTCAATAATAGTTTCCCACTATCCCTCAACGTAAACGCTGGAACATTTCCTTACTCCCCTCCACGCAAATGTGGATTCAAAATTTCCAATTCCTAATCCGGTTGGACTCGCGGTTCTACTTCTTCTTTCAATCTGTTGTAATATTTGGTTTGGTTGAAGTGTACATAGAGAAGAGTCAGCCTCGTAAAGATTGTTAACTCTCTAAAAAGAATGCAGAGTGATAGATACTTGCCTCAGTGACGCAGTTGGCTAACGCGGCAGATTCATGTTGAGCTAGACTACCAGAGAACGGGGAAGATAGAGGTTCAAATTTCGGTCGTGTGAACTGGGGTAGTTTTTACACCCTCCCTCCTCCCCCCCGGTGAAAATGAGGGTGCAACTTTCCCAATTCCTAGTTCATTAGCGTAAATACTACTTAAGCGTATTATAACCCGAACGGTTAGTAAGATGCGGTGCTAAAATAGTAATAGATAGTGAACTGGTCTACACTAGAGGACAAAGTAGTAATCACTGCTTCGCTGGCCGCGTGGTCTAACGCTCTACCCTCGCATTAGGCTATAGACTACTGATGACGGGGAGATTGAGGTTCGAATCTCGGCCGGGTGTACTGAGGGAGGTTGTTTGAGCCCATACCTGCATTTGGAAGGTTTTGTTAATGATTTCACTCTCTCATAGTTAAATAAATACTGTAACACTAATATTTTATACATTGGTGGTCGTGGGGCTACAAGTCATCAGGCTCGCACTAGGCTAACTTTACGGGGGAATAGGTTTAGTAAAAACCGAACCGGTAGTAAAAAAAATACTGTGGAAAAACAACTGTTTATATGTAGATTCCAATTTTTATACAAAGAGACTTTTAGAATAAACAAACTTTTTTCAGCCAACATTTATAAAATAATACTACAGTATCAGTGATATTTTATAGGTATTAATAGTATATCAAAATAGGTTGCTGCAGATCACTTGTCTTGACGTATGAATACGTGAAATTAGATCAATTGGCTTTTTCTTGTTGTTCTTATGAAAATGGGACTGTAGTTTGGTGAGACAGTGCTCAGCTGTCATGTTCCTCTCTAGAATTCAGTTGGAATATATAATAATAAAAGGAAGTGTTTGTCTGTGTGTTTATCCATTTGTGTGCGATGCCCAGCCAAATCTACGGCACCTAGAGGTCTGAAATTGTTAACATAGGTGTATGTGAGGGGGTCCGAATGCACCTCAAAGACAGATTTTTAACTAGCTTTTTAATTAGCCTATTTTTAACACAATAATACAGTTGGTCACGGGCAACGCCGTGTGGGATTGCTAGTCATGAATAATATAAAAGGTAACTGTGTCCTCATTTGCGTGAAGGTAGATAGTGAAACCATCAATTCAACCGACATATTTGATCCCCATCACTGGCAAAAAAAAGACTAGGTCCTTGGGTAGCAATCTATCGTCACAATGTATTCTATACATGCATCGATGGTCGC
The DNA here is from genome assembly GCA_902151425.1 of Timema shepardi. Taxonomy (NCBI): domain Eukaryota; kingdom Metazoa; phylum Arthropoda; class Insecta; order Phasmatodea; family Timematidae; genus Timema; species Timema shepardi. The sequence continues at coordinate 20,987 of CABFVX010004859.1, forward strand.
ATGGTCTAGGGCGTCACTAGACGGCCGATGACAGAGTGATCGACGTTTGATTTTCTCACTACAATCAAATGCGGGTACCCATTCTACCTGGTCTAGAAAAATCTGGTCAACCAGCAAAGCCCTTCGAAAATGGTGGGTGTGCAGGAAGTACGACCATTCTAAAGATATCGAGGTTCGAATCCCGGTGTGCACACCGTCTAAATGTCAGGCTTATTTAATTCTGACGGGAGCGGAAATCGAGTCCCCTGTGGTGTAAACGGTAGGTATTTCTCCCTCCGGAACAGTTTATTAATCATCCCTACCACACGTTTTTCAAGCAGGGGTACGTATCACTCATATAGTTATGGTGGGGGAGGTCGTGGGTTCGAATCTCGCTCGGATGAACTGGTGGTGATTTTCTACTCTCCCTCACTCCACGTAAACTCTGGAACATTACTACCTTACTCCTCCGATCCATGATGGATACCGACATCCACACATGTTGATGGACGATACCCAACAACCAATTTTAGTAGAATTTTGTGGTGGGGGATAGCGGCCCCTAACTGAGGATTTCGAGACCCCTGATTGTGCATAATTAGAGCTGTGTCAATGCTCTCTAGTTGCGACATCACTGGGAAAACCCATTACCACATAGGGGGTTGCGTCATTGCGATGACTAGTTGCGACATCACCGGGAAAAAACCCATTGCTGAGGGGGAGGGTTGCCAGAGTCAATGACCTAGCTTACACTTTCAAGGTCACGATCTAATCCTGTCTTGTCCAACAGCCAAAATGGTGCCAGTCATCAGGGAAAACCCATTGCCACATATACAACCAGAATTAACCTTTGCGACATTGAAGGAGGACAACAGGTCGTTAACCCCATGTCGTCATGGAAATAACCAGAGGGAAAATTCAGGTCAGACGGAAATATACTGGCATCGGGTATGAGTCACCAGGGAAAACCCAGTACATAAAAAAACAAATAAAACAAGAAAATACAAGTACCAACATGTTTGTAACAAGAACTAACATGTCTGGAAAGGTGGTCATGAAGAGGGCGGGAGGGGGAAAATCAACAGCCATTCAGAGAGCGAGGAGGTGAGGTCACGTGATCAAATTCATCCAATCAGGGCGCTGTACCCATACGCCAATCCAACTCCTCTAGAGTCTCCAGTGGTAGTAATGATAATACTAATAAATAAACCAGGACAAACTGCGGGCGATGTCTGCTATATATCTGTATCTCATGTCCTTGGAAATACGGGTAGTATTATAGAAAGGTCCAGGCACATCAGATGATTTAAATCAACATTAATAACATTACGAGCATTTGCCCAAGAATACAGTTGGATTCATGCTGTCATCTCTTTTTGTGAGCCACTTAAACTTAAAGAATTTTGGATACGAAGAACAGATTAATGAATTTACGCCTAGGTATTTCAGCAGAAAATCAGTGCCTGGTGGCCTAATTCCACCATGTAATTACAGAAAACACTGTATAATATTTATCTGCACTTGAAAAACAAAATGAACTGTATTCCACTATGTGCCTGTATTGCACTGAAGACTCTAAAAATGTGTCAGTACCTGTGGGTCTCACATGATTAAAGGATCTTTTTTTATTGAATAACGTTTATAGATGTAATTCATTTACATCTTTATTGAACAATCTATAGGTACCCATCCATTAATTACAATAGAGATTTATTGTTTTCATTATTTCAAATGATAAGCAAATGGTCCAGTGAGAAATGCTTTGGACCACAGTAACAGGTGGAAAAATTAAGATTATTTTAATATCCCCAACATGAAATATAGTTAAATTACTGAATAATATGTGTTAGAAATAGTTTGGAACTTTTTCTTTCAGTGATAAACGATTTAGTGAAAAAAATGAGTAGTTCCATTTGAAGAATTAAACATTTAGTTTTTTTTTAAATAAGTAGGTATAATGATTTTTGAATTTTTACAGGATAATGAGAAGAGATTTCCAAAAATGTGTAATAACAAATTTTAAATAATATTTTATAAGCTTCCAGTTTAAAAAATAATTATTGAAATTGGATGAGTGTTTAATGAAATAATGACGTCAATGGGACCTGGGTCGTCGGCCATATTTAATGGCGGCCCAAGGGAAGCCCGACCACAAGAGTTGGTGGCAGCCTGTGTTTTTACATTGTTTAAGGTGCCATGAATACGAAACAAAAGATAAACTGCGTAAAGGTTTTGCATACTCAAGGCCTCGTCTAAATACTTATTTGTGATATTTGTTATTGTATTCCTTATTACCATATGGAGTTATGGAACTAGACAGAATGAGAGTATTCATATCCATGAGCGATGTACATTTCGTTTACTCTTGAGAGGAAGCAGCCTTACCTTGACTGATTACACTATGGCTATTATATTAGCTATACCATAGCGGAACAATGCAAGGTTAGTTTTCTACCTTACAGGATAAACGGATACAACGGAGCGAATCTATTATTTCAGAGCTTTGTTTTTACAATTGGGGATTATGGGAACATTTTAAATGGGTATAACAGTGTATTTTAAATATCAAGTAGTTTTAAAATGTAATCCTTACATTCGACACATCTTCAGTGCTCTATATTTAAGTCTACGTCATACACCTAGCGTAGGTTACTAAAGTTCTCTAATCAACTAAATATTGAACCTATGTGATTGAGAGTCACTCCGACATATACACGAGCGACCCCCCCCCCCCCCNACACATCTCCCCCCCCCCCCCCCATTCCTGATTTACATCTCGGGTTTGAAAACACATCTAGACAGCGGCGTTCCGTTGTTGCCGGATTGTTGGGTCTGCCCGTTGTCACCCGGTCTTCTGAGGGGCGGGGCCACACTAGCGCCGTTGCCAAGTCGCGCGTTGCCGGGGAGGAGCTCACACAGGAAATGCAGCTTGTCCGCGCAGCGCACGATGTGCCATTGTTGTTTGCTATCCACGCATGCGCAGTCGTCGTCCTCTCTTCGGTCCCGCGGCTCGCCCGGTGCCCAGGCTCTATACTCGAAACAATTCAACGGCTCGCCTGAACCGAGGTACGAATATATTTAATTATTAAATATATGATTTTTTTTTTTTAAATTCACATGCTGACACCTATAACTGACCGTACACGTTTGTGTGTGCATTTAGAAATTTGATTCTTAATTCTGAATTATATTTCTCACAGAGGTCAGATCTTTATTAGCCTTGTGAAGCTTGTAGCCATTCTGTAAATTATAACTGACGGTGGCCTGTTTTCTGCTGTAATACTGGTTAACCTTATGACTCTAGTTGGGCGTGGGACTAGTATCTACTCGAAAAAGGAGCTTCAGACAAGAAATTTAATTTAAACCTGGGGGTGGGAAACCTTTTGGCATTATAAGACCGCATGTCCCGCCGCGGATTCCTCATAAGGCCGCACAATTCATGTAGGAATACAGTAATTTCTACCAAAATACGATAGTGCACCAACCATAGACCGATAAAAGCAGCTATTTAATTTTAAATAACTTGCTTGAGAAATAACAGCTAATTTTATTACAATTAATTAAAATATAAACCGTTTGAGAAGGTATACTTCACAACCGGTGAAGATATATAGTCGGCCAGATGTGCGAAAAGAGCGAATCGAACACCTGAAAATGCCGCAGGTTACCGATCCCTGGTTTAAGCAAACATATTAAGCTTAGCACACGGTTAAATTACTAATTTAATTCAGGGAACTAGACAGAAGAACGAACTCTAATATTAATAAGAGATGTGTTCACCTCTACACCACCATGGAGACTGGACTAAAGCAATAAGTCACCTTTGCCTGTGACGTATCGTCCCTCCGTATCTCTATCGTCCAGACCGACGAATGTCCTCTTGATCCCGGTCCCAGACAGCGCCGTGGTCACCAGTTGGGCCAGACCCACAGTTCGAGCCTCGGTGACGACACTAGGTAGCTCCCCGCCCTCCGAGAGGCATACTTGCCTAGCCTGCGTGAAGTTGGCCGGCCTGGGGTGCACGCGGAACATTCCAACTCCCGGAACACACGTGTGGTTCGGGGTCGCTGCAACAGGGAGGGACTAATTCTGTCTGGTTCTCATAGCTATATTCTCATACGTCAAGTCACTGTTTATAAAACTGTAGAAGACCCTTCCTTTGAAAATATGATTGTATTACCGTTAAAAATTGTGGTTTTTCTTTAGATAGTCACCTTTATTTTATTCTTTTCTAGGTATAAGCTTCTTTAAAGAATATTTTTATTTTAAAAATAATACTTTATACTCCCACATTTTGTTTGACAATTTTGTGTAACTTTGACTGTCAAAAAAAAAAAGTTGATAGCGGATTTATAAATGTCGAGCTTATCATATAACTTACGGTCTCACATTTAACTAGCTCTTCTCCCGCTACCCCTTGGGTGGGCTGTAACGGTGATGGAAGGACAGCCTTGTCAGCAAGGTGACACGTGTGTGACCTTACACCTTGTCACGCCTCAACTTCTGGGCGGTAGGACACAAACACGTGTAGATTTGGACCACTCGAGTAAGGACGAGTCGGATAAGGGGGATAAGTTACCATCCGATTTGGAGGATTTTCCCCTCATGAGGTGGACGGGGGGACAAATAACTGCTGACTGCCTTGGTAATGATCAGCATGCTCTGACCATAGGGAACTGAATGCTAATGCGCCGGTGATGACCTGATTGTAAGATCCGTATCTAAGGGAGTGGAGGGAATAAGGGGAGATTCTTTGTTCACCCTGAAAATCCTTAACCTTACTTAGTATGTATTATTGGAAGCTTTTGATAACTTTTTTATTAATCTATTAATAATAAATCAAATAATACATATTTTATTTATGCCAATCTTCAGTGCTTTGCAATCTTTGTTGGTGGTCGAAAGTGGACTTCCTTTGAAAATCCGGGTTTAGATCTGTTTCAAGGACGACTCGAAAGAAAGTATTATTTAAGGAAGGGCTTAATGCTACGTTTGAGTAACTATTTAAAGGTCCACGTTTATTTTGAAACCGTTCGCAACACTTACGTAGAGGTCCAGCGTACATAGAGTAGTAGTCGAAAGCAGAGTTCACCTCGAGGGATCCAAGAGATTGAAACTCTGGACACTCGCAGACGACGCAGGACGCCATCTTGGATCCCGGTGCTGCCCCTGGCGGGCGGAAGTTGAAGGCTAGTCCACGTTTGACGAGGGCGAAATCTTTGCAGCGCTGTAGAGAGGTAATCCAATTCGTCCCGGCCACGACCGCCATCTTGGACCGGCTGCACGGGCGCACCAAATGGAACTCTGGGTAGGGTTGACGTTCCACCTGATCGCACCGCAGTAAAGAGCGCACCACCGTCGCCAGCAGAGTCACACTGACGCAGATAGTAGGGGCTCGCATGATGCGATCTAGTCTCTGCCACAGTTACAGGTTTAGAATAACGTAGAGGAGTAAGTTTTCAGTAACGACTGGCCGGATATTGTCAATCGGGCGACATGCCAGCCTGTCTTTGGACTAACGAGTTGATTACATCCTGTTATTGTTGTCATACTTCGACCGCTAAAGTTTGATTCGCACGTTAGCAAAAGAATTCTGAGCAGGAACTGTTCGATTGACGGAGCAATTCACACACAAGCAGAAATATATGTTGACCCACAATGCTTTTCAACACAAACAACACAGTATATCAATATAAATCATTTAACTATCTAGTGGATCAACAGATCTATTAAATTATTAGCACGCTGGATATTTTATAATTATTGTGTCGCGTAGAGAAGCAATTCAACACAAAACTAGAATGACTCACACTTTTCATTTAACGAGCTATAACAAATCATCTCACAGCAGTAGACGTAGCTGTACACTTGTATCTCGCTTTGGTGGTGCTTGCGCACTGCTTAAGTAGATTGGTTTTGAAATATTATTGGTTCTCCCACGCAGATTTTATATAGAAGTGCGGATAAAGCTGATATGTTCTCTGTTATTGTAGAATGATCTTCGCAGTTCATGTTGATTTCTTGTGAATTCTGTCGTATTTCTCAATCTTGACATTTCAGATTTGTTCTACTTATACTTCAGGGTTGTTTAGCAATATGACCATAAATTTATTGATTCATGTTGTTGTGAAGTTTTAGGAAAACATACAAGACCGGGTTTGAGGGATTAAAAGTGATCTAAATTTATTTTAGCATTTAGAAACTTACATACAAGTCCCAAAATGTACATTGAGCTACGACCTTGAAACCCACGACCAATTAGCACGAGAATAAAGTTTCATTGAAATAAACTACACTATAATTTCTCAAAGAAAGTACCTTCCAAAAATACAATATTTTTTGCGGAGAGAATTTTACTATAATGTAAATGCTATTTTATAGATATTGCTAATATCTATAGAAAGCGACAGCTGCAGATAACATGATTTGACGTATGAATATATGTAAGTAGATATAGTCACTATCATAGCTGCCAGATAAGACTCTTCTTATGAAAATTTGACTGTAGTCGTAGCTTCAAGGAGAAAATCCTTCCTAGTAAACTTTATTACTTCTCCAAGTTCAAGGGTTTGTAGAAAAGCCCACCTCATGATTATTGTATTTGTTGTACAAATATACAAATCAAAACTTTTTTTTAGAGAGATCAACACATTTTTTTATGATGTCAGGAACCCTGTCTTAACAACAGGCCCATATATTCACCGATTAATGAAATGTTGGCACATTTCAACCCAAAATCAATAGTTTCTATTGTCACCATAGTTTTTAAAACAGTAAAAATTAGTTGTTTGTAGCTCGATACGTGGTTTTGTCCACGATTCACGTTAATATCCAATTTGTATCCGCCTTGCTAAGAGTACTACGGACAATCACGTCCACACATATAATTATAATCCCCATTTCCGGGCCTGACGCAGTCCTTGCCTTGTTCTTCTAGAATCTACCAGAAGAGCTATTATTGGTGCTCCAGACATGGGTGTGGCGGTCAGGAGTAGGCCGCAACAGTTCTAGGAAACTAAGGTCTGGAACTGTTGGCTGCCGCGACCTACTGCCCACTACTATATAACGTGATGTTCATGTAGCATACATAAATACGGTAAAGTTTAGTTGATAAATCATTCACTGTAAGACATTTCCAACATTAAATAAAGTACCGGTACATAATAACGTATATTGTACAATACAGTGTACAGTAGCCCCATGGCTTCTTTGGTGCTGACTGACAGCTCACAGCTGACGGCTTTGAAAAGTTACCAGACCAAATTATGTATCAATCCCTACGCCGAACCATATGATCTGCAAAAACATGTGTTTAGCAGCTGTCACTTCTGACGGTCAAAATTTAGGTGTATACCTAAACGTTGACTGTGAGAAGTGAGCTGTGAGCTGTCAGTCAGCACCAAATAAGCCATGGGGCTACTGTACTTAGTATTCTCCATTCTTGTTGTAACAATCACTGATAATGATGATGATGGTGATATGATAGCACCATGCCCACGACGAGAATAATGAAGTGGGGTGCTGATGTAGGCATTGTGACTTTTAGATCATTTTATTCTAAATTAAAAATAAATATAATTGGGCAGCGTTGATCCGCGGAGCCGAGTCCTGCTGTCCTTGCCACCGCCACCGGTAGTCGTGGTCCAGTGTTTTCTCCAGCCTAGTTCACATTGACATACATTTGCTAGTATTCGCGCCAGTGAGGTCGTCGATAGCGGTCAGTATGTTTGTTCATTGACCAAGAACGCCACCCTCCTTATCTTATCGGCTGTGCTAGAGAGGTCTGAGTGATATTACTAGTCGATGTTGGTAGATTAGTGATCTGTGATGTTAACTATCCAGACCACTGCCCCCCTCCGTGTCTACCCTCCTGCCAAGATGCTATGGACTCGAAATATCTTACTAACTTTCAAAGAAACTTCATTTTAGAACTATCTTATTGTGAAATTATGAAAATAAAAAGAGGATGATATAAACAAAAGATAGAACTACTGAACCTTGTATCGATGAATAAATTTACTGTCCTTTTAATCAGCGGAACGAATTGCTGAAGGTAAACGATCAATCCTGCTTGCATTTGCCAATAAATATGATAGTTATGTGGTTGAAAAATCTCTTGTCGTTTAGATATAATAATATTATTTCCAAAATATAGATGACGATTAAATAATTCTTCATCAGAAATCTTAGAATCAGGACTTCTAATCATCTTTAATGCTAATTATCAATAAGATATTTTAAGTCGAAGTAATGTTCAATATACACAACTATTCTAAATTTTGTAATTATATTGATTTGGATTAATCTAAACTATGTAAAAAGTCATGGATGAAGGTAGATTTTATTTAAAGTAATATAGGTAGAATATCCTTTTAAGATTCATCCGTGAAGAAATACGCGCTTCTCAGAAACAACGTGAAAAGGATTTCACCACTAAAATATATTTTTATAGCATCTTTCTTGTTAAAATATATACTGCTTCAATTCTTGTTAAAAGGAACAACTTCATAGTATTGTTTCAAAATACGCCATTTCTTTATACCAATAAGAAGCTAGCCTTCCCAAAACCTGTCGCCAGGACTCTTTCTATTAGTTGGATTGTACACTGCTGATGAGGGGAGAGAAAGGCAAGGGGTATGTTATATAAAAACCATTGCGCGTATGTTTAAGGCATCTCCGGGATCCAAACATCTACACCGAGATCCCGCTCACGCACAAGTCAGTCACAGTATAACACCGTATAGTATAAATCACATCAATATCACAAGTGTGCAGTGATATAAAACATTTAATTGAAATATGTACAAGTAATTTACTGGTGTAATTTAAATAAACCGTGTGTGAAATAACAGCCATCAACAGTTCTCTTTCTTCAATTATATTAATATACCGATTTAATTAGTGCTCGAACACGGAGCTTTAAAAAGCTGATTAAATGGAATCTTTTCCGTACAGTGACGATAGGCGTTCGATCACGGAGCTTTAGACAACCTAAAGATCATCACAGCATTCTTATATCAGATAATTAATCCGTAGGGTTTCAATCGACGCCCAATGCGGGGCGATTGATCACATAGTAGTTACAATTGACGCCCAAAGCGAGGCGCGAATATTCCATATAATTACAGTTTTATATCTTCATAATCACTATGTGAAAATTTAATCTTTCAAATAAAATCTTTATTAATAATGGTGTTTAATTGTTTTGTCAGATTTTCTTAGAAACAAAAATTATTGGACTAGCATAATTATTTATATCAATTGGTTTGAAAATATCATCGATTATACTTTTTTTGTCATTAAAATATGCTTCAAAATCACCGTCTCGATCCAATCCATATAAGTCCCCTCTTTCAATTTTAAACTCCCCTTCTCCTCTCCCTTGATCGATCCTAAAAATGATCCTAGGTTTCTGTAATCATCCACTGACCTTCTCTAACTTTTCCAATGGCCCCGTGTGAGACTCATTAACCTACATCTTCTTTCACTATTTCGCAGGGGGGAAAGACACCGAGTGAGTTGACCTGATGGCCATGTATGGGAGAATACAAGAAGCGAGTGGATTGACCTGATGGCCATGTATGGGAGAATACAAGAGGAGAGTGAATTGACCTGTTGGACTATGTATGGGAGAATACAAGAGGAGAGTGAATTGACCTGATGGCTATGTATGGGAGAATACAAGAGGAGAGTGAATTGACCTGATGACCATACGTGGGAGAATACAAGGAGAGAGTGAATTGACCTGATGGCTATGTGTGGGAGAATACAAGAAGCAAGTGAATTGACCTGTGTTCAGTTCTCCCACCTTGATTCTATTGCGACGAAACCCACTATAAATTGTGATGTGCGTGTATGCCAAAATGACTATTTTATTACATCACTGGGCCGAGGAACATTGTCCTGGACCTAGACAATGTCAGGATAAAACATTTATATATTATTGTATCTTCATCGGAATCTTAACTATGGCGATTTATTTATTGGACTCTGATTTAATTTTAACGCTTAGAGTAAGCCATGTTAGATATGGTAAATGTTCTATTATCTAAATCTATTGATTTTTACCTTATTGTTATTATTTGAAATGAGGCTCTATATATTGTCTGTCGCCACTTGGGCGCTAGAGTCTTTTCAAGTATTAACTATTCAGATAGCCACAATTGTTTATTGACTTGGAATTCAACGAGTTAAATGTAAATGGTTTTGATATTGTGGTTAATAGTAATTATTTTGTAAACTTCAACATAGCGTTTATTTTTGTTTGCATTTTGAAATATAGTTTAATGTAGCGTAATATTCTGATCTTTTTGATTAATTATGAAATTAATTAACTTTAGTATATTTTCTAATCTTTTTCTGTGGTTCGCTTCTAAATATGATATTTTCATTATTATTTCCTAATAGGGTTATTGTTTTCATTTCCTAATATTGTGTCAGATTCAGATAGTCCCGGGGGAGTTTGACTAAAGTCTTTTAGCCAAACTCTCGTGTAATATAAAGTTTCTTATAGAAAGTTAACATGTGAAGTTGGTGACCTGGTGGTCTAGGGGTAAGGTGTCAGACTTCTATGCTGGCGGCCGGAGTTCAATCCTCGGTCCCGGCAAAGATTTAACTGATTACCAAACCCTTGACATCTTGTGAATGTGAGGAATGCCAGGCCTCCACCGTGGTTCGGATTCCACGTTAAACTGTACGTCCTCAATTTCATCTCACAATCACCCTACCATTACACATTAGCGTAAGTGCGTATAACCCGAACGGGTAGTAAGACGCGGTGCTAATAATAATAATAATAACATGTGAAGTTAACGTTTTTTGAAGTCTTTATTCTTTGATATGAAAAAGACACTTTGTTAACATTTTGAAGGTACCCATTAGGCCCTTATTTAGTCCTNATCACCCTACCATTACACATTAGCGTAAGTGCGTACAACCCGAACGGGTAGTAAGACGCGGTGCTAATAATAATAATAATAACATGTGAAGTTAACGTTTTTTGAAGTCTTTATTCTTTGATATGAAAAAGACACTTTGTTAACATTTTGAAGGTACCCATTAGGCCCTTATTTAGTCCTTATGTATTATCCTGATGGATATTTATATTTTTAATTTATTGTACTAAATTCAACCCGTAACATTGTTCTGTCTCTTCAAGACTGATCCATTTGAATATTGGATATATTATAAGTTTATAACTCTCTCTTAAATAATCTGCGCAATTTAAAGATATGAAGTTATTATCTATTTGTTTGGTTTTCAACATATCTCAGTTTGATTAATGAGACCTTGTAAAGTTTTCTGCTCGGTTGTTATTGTTTTGAATAAACCGTTCATATTGTTGCTTTTAAATATTGCCAATCATTTCCCTTGTCACTTGTTCCTTAGCTTACTCCCGTTACCTTTTATCTTATTCAAGGTCGTAAATAAAAGGACACATAGTGGGGGTGTAACACCGCACCACTCTGCTCTCCTTAGCTTAATTAGCTAATTAGCTATCTATATCATTACTGAGCTGTGTTGAAAATCATTACTGTATATTCCAGTTGTTGTGAAATCATATTCTGAAATGTAATCATGTATATTTTTGTTTCATGATGGACAACGGGACTAAGGACGCTACATCTGGGGGAGAAGCGGCTCTCGAGTCTAGTGTATTGTCAACGCCTATGGTTTACCGTCTCGACAAAGAAGGCCCTCCCCTCCGAGCTTACCAAACGAGGGTTGCGATGTTCACTGGAAACCACCGTGGTAAGACCTCGTGCGATTCTCGTGGGAGTCCTGTCGGAGAGCGATGCATCTGATGACCCTGCAGCAGTGGGATCGAAGGCTCACCACGCAGTATCTGTGAGGGTTGGAATCCCGGTTGACATGCCACGTGCTTTGGTGAGTGATAAAACTCTAAATAAAATTCTCGCCGAATTTGGTAACCGTATACCGCTGTGTGATGGTCAGGATAGCTCATCTCTTTTTTTAAATTTTCAGTTGATGTTGAAAGTATATGCCGTCTGGGTATTGGTTCTGAGTCAGATTTTATAGCTCTTTGTTTAGGGAAAACTTCTGGATATTTGACCCATTTGTTCTCTGAAGGGTTAATTCATGGGTTAAGTTGGAGACATATTAACCAAAATATTTTGGATTGTCTCGTACCTACTAGAGCCAGGGATAGCTTGCGTAAATTGTATGCACATAGCTTTCAACGTCCTGATGAGTCATTAAGGAGTTTCATCATGGCCGTGTTCGAGGCTGTCGAGGTATTAGGTTTAAACCTCTCGGAGCGCCAAGTTATGGATATTATTTTGGAGAATGTATCCCCCTTGTCTCGACGCCATCTTGTATTTGCTAGTAAACCTTGTACTCTGATTGAACTTCATGGGCTGGCTTCCCTTATTGAGGGTACGTTATTGTCAGAAAACGAGTTTTTGGCGGCTAATGCACCTATTGCTGTTGCCAATAGAGGTGTGGGTTCGAATCCGAGTTTTGGTAATATGCAGAGGAATAGGTATAGTAATACTACACGGGATTCCAAACCTGTGAGGCAGAACCACACTCGTCCGCGAAAATTGGACAGTAGGTATTTGTCCATAGCTCGCTGTTTTAAATGTAGACAGTTAGGACTTGTTCAGAGTAAGTGTCCGTCGGGAAAGTAGTTGAGCGCCGCAAGATTCTTGGGTCTGCCGAGCAATGCACATTACCATGCCCACCAACCCCTGTTTTAGATCTTGAAATTGGTTCCCTGGGTTGTCTAGGATTATTAGACACGGGGGCAAGTTCTTCTTTGGTAAGTTCTCAGTTTTTGACCTGTCTTCAAAAAACTAACAGTATTATTGTAGAAAATGCTATTCCTAAAGTCTATGCCGTTGGTAATGTTTGTACCTTGGTGGTTAAGGAAAGAGTTAGCGTCCCTATTAAGATTGGTAGATTCTCATGGAAAACCCTATTGTATGTTGTTTTGGGTTTACCCTATAATGTAGTTTTAGGAATAGATGTTCTTGCTCGCTCTAAAACTATAGTTGATTTGTCTCGTAGAGAGGTTTCCTTTAGGTTTAGTCCCCGTGTTAAGGTGTCATTTAGCAAGGATCATCAGCGTAGAGACCGTGTTTTTGTAAATGTAGAAAAAATAGATGTTAGTTCTATTTTGGATCGTTTTTCCGATTTCATAACTCCCAAATGGGGAGAATGTGATGTTCTTCCTGATGACATCATAACGGAAGACCCCAAACCTGTAAGGTCGAGCCCGTGTTCTTGCGCCCCACCAAAATTGCACATTTTTAGGGAGTTGATTCAAAATATGCTCAAGACCTTCTAAATCTGCTTTTGCTAGCCCGGCTTTCATTATTCCTCGCAAAGCTTATGGACATCGACTTATTATTGATTATCGGAGGGTAAACAAACATATTCGATTAGACCCGTATCCTATGCCTAGTATTGAGTCCGCTTTTCAACATCTTGGTGGAGCTGAATGCTTCAGCTTAATCAATCTCATTGCTAGGTTTTTTGCAATGCGCAATAACGGAACGCTCGAAGCAATTCACTGCGTTTGTCACCCCATGGCAAATGTATGAATCTAACCGCGTTCCCATTGGATGTTCTATTCGCGGTCAAGCTTTCAATCGTGTCCTCGATCACATTTTTGAAGACTGCAAGTTCAAGTTTGTCTTTAATTATCCAGACGATATTTGTATTTACAGTAATACTTAGGAGGAGCATTTGACGCATATTGAGATTGTTTTGAGTAAGCTCAGAAATGCTGGACTTACGGTAAATCCTGATAAAGTGACTTGGGCTACCACGTCCATCAAGTACTTTGGTTATATTATTTCTGAGGGTAGCCTGTTGGGGGACCCTGAGCGAGTAAAACCCATTGTTGATTTTCCTGCACCTAAGAATATTAAGGGTGTTCAACATTTTACTGGAACGTGTGCGTATTACGCTAAGTTTATTCCCCACTTTTCGGATATTGTCTCTCCATTGAATGGTCTCAAAAAGAAGGGTTCAAAGTTTGTTTGGGGTGAGGACCAAACAAAGGTTTTTTATTTGTTGAAGAGGTCCTTAATTTCCCCTGAGGTGCTTAAGATGCCTGATTTCACCCTCCCTTTTTTGTTGCAAGTTGATGTTTCCTCTGTTGCACTCGGGGCTGTGCTGTCTCAACGTCATCCAGAGGAGGTTTAGTCCGTTGCGTTTGCGAGTAAAACCCTTTCGGAGGCGGAGAGAAAGTACAGCGCCTTTGATAAGGAATGTCTTGCCTGTGTATACGGAGTATAACGTTTCTCTGATTATCTTGAACAAAGCGAATTCGATCTCTATACGGACAATATGGCTTGGGCGTGGATGTGGTCTCATCCAAAGCAACTTGGGAAGATTGGCCGTTGGGTTTTGCGCCTTTCGCAATTCAAGTTTAATACCCACCATATTTCTGGCAAACATAATGTTGTGGCTGAAACCCTGTCAAGAATGAATGAAGGATTAGATGTGATTGGTGCGGAGGAGAACATGGAAACGACGTTTATTATCCATACTATTCCAGATTCGTTTGTGTCTATCTCCAAGCATCAAAAGGAGGATTCCCTTGAAATTGAGCTGTTTGAGAAAAATGAGAAAGGTGAGGATTTGGGAAAATATGGTGTTTTTTTAAGGGGCTTGAAGTTTCTTTTGACCGAGGTGGCAAGAGAAAGATTTTTGTGCCACTTAAAATAAGACCTATGTTAGTGAGTTATTTCCATGACTCCCTTTTTTGGGGGCATCTGGGAGTACTCAAAACCCGTCACAAAATCTCGAAAGAGTTTTTCTGGCCCAGCCTGTATAAGGACGTGAGAGATTGGGTTAGGAAGTGTGAAGACTGTCTTAAAACTAAACCGGCCCGGAACACTCGCGTTGTACTACAGTCGTCCGATATAGCTCAACGCCCGTGGGAAAAGGTGTTCGTGGATTTTGTTGGTTCCATTACCCGGTCATCTAACGGTAACACATGCATTTTAGTTGTGGTTGATGGATTTTACAAGTTTGTCGTGTTAATCTCCCGTAGGAACATGACAGGTACGACTACGGTAAAGGCTAGAGTTTGGTCTCTGTTTGGTGCCCCTAGAAAGATCGTGAGCGATAATGGCCCATATTTTAGGTCAAAATCGTTCAAGGACATGTGTTTTGGATGGGGCATTAAACACGCTAACACGAGTCCTTATTATCCATCCCCCAATTATGAAGAAATGTTCAATAGAAATCTTAAGGTAGCACTGACCATCTATCACAGCGAGTCTCAAGTCCACTGGGACCGTGATTTAGATTTATTTTTAATTTGGCGTATAATTTAGCCATGCACGAGTCAATTGGCGCTTCACCTGCTTCAGTACTGCTGGGTAGGGAACCGAACCACACCCTGTTAGCGGTCTGGGATGTTGACCCTCTGCGGGGAACTCCAAATGACCCTTCTTATTCTGAAAGGTGATCCACCACCTTTCAAAATCTGAAAAAGGTCTCAGAAGAGAATTGCTGAAATCTACAACCGTGGTCGTGTTCCTGTGAACATTGTTGTTGGAGACCCTGTAATGTGTAGGTGCTTCCCTCAGAGATCCGCCATTGATAAAATAACCGCCAAGATCTCTCCCAGATGGAGCGGACCATGGTCAGTGTCGGTGAGGTTAAATAAACAGACAGACCCCACCGAGACACGCAGAGCTTATGTGAGCCACCTTAAATTAGTACCAGCGCAATAAGTTAACGTGGTATTAATAAATGGGTAATGTACTTAAGTTCAAATGATTACTTATATGATTACTCCGTATGGTATTTACTCAGGAACCCTTGCCTACCACTCCCTACTGCCTGTGTATGGAAGCTAGAAGATAATACACTTAAGCCAATCTTAATTACTAAAGATCCTTTACATAAAGAACACCTGGAAATATCGTCATGCAAATGTCTCAAGAAGTTCTGTGCTGCTTCTTGTTCATGTAAGATTGCTGATGTCCCGTGCATTCCAGCATGCTCGTGTTTTGGTTAAGAGGGTTTCAATACGTTTAAGAAAACCTATGATGAAGGCTCAAATGATGAGGAAGACTCTTAGTTATTGAAGAGTTTAAAGTTAAGGTAATTGGCAAATCATTAGCGTAAACTGTCTAATAACTACAGGAATATGAGGTATTCTTGAACGTTGAAACATTTGTGGGTTCTTGTTCCTTATTTTATATAACAATATTAATGTTAAACATTTCTTTAACAGGGCTTCCTGCTGTTATTACATCACAATTATCTTGGTCTGAATGTATAGCCACCCCAAAACAGCAATCGACACCAAACCTGATTGTATTGTCCACAGCATTCAGATAAATTTATAGGTGGCTATTTTGAATATCTTGTCTTGTTGATGTCTGGCACTATTTTTATACTTTTTTTTACTCTACGGCCCCAAAAATATAGAAATTGACACCAAACTTGTATTGTTCAAAAGTTTTTAAATTTTTTAGATTTTGAACAACCATATTGTCCATCATCTTCGATTTTTGGCGATTCCAAGAAATTTGGAGATGGAAAACGCACTTTTCTCTTTAAAGAGGTCATAAGAAATTCAAAAAATATTTTTGTCGTTTGTAACAAAGGAAAGCCTACGAATTTACATTCGGCGGGCTTTTTAAAAATTGATTTTACCCTACAATTATAAACCCCGGCTACCACCAGCAGCCATTCTGTTCTATTATTTATAAATAGGCCTTCCCAGGTCCATTTTAAGACCTTTTTAGGCCCTAGACACTTTTATTTATAGATACCTGTGTGTCCGATATGTTTTACGCTAATTTATGAATCTTGTAAAATACTCCCAAATTTGAATGCACCGTGAACGCCAATGGTTCGCGATAAGTGCACTGAAAACCACACATAGCAACATACCCTTAATTAAATTATTGTTTTGTCATTAAAATATCAAAATAAATATTTTTAATTAAAATTGGTTGTTTTTTCTTATTTTGGGATTCTTTTAAATGCAATTTTTCAAGTGAAATATTGAAGGCCTTAAAAGGTTCATAGGCCCCAGGCCCTGTGCCTTTGTATAAAGCGGCCCTGGGCCTTTCAAAAGGTCAGGGTGCTGGTGGCAGCTGTTAGTCCTAGTTTAGTTGTTGTCTGATCAATCACTCATTATGGCTGCGGGAAAAGTCTTAGTTAAAAGTTAATTTGAAATAATTTCAAACTTATATTTTGAAACCAAACCTAAGGACGATATCAATTATTTTATGATATTATATAAATAGATATATAGATGGGAAATAAAGGTAGACTAAATTTAATACGAAGCACCCCAAAATAATAACACGAGAACATTTCGAAACCAGTTATGTTTCTCTTTGTCTAAATTACACAAAATAAGCTTTTTGAAAACACCCTTATTTGTCATTTACTGAAGCTCTTTAAATTTAGGCCAACATGTAAAAATACACACATTTGTAAAATTAATTTATTTTTATTTATAGTTTGTACAGCTAAGATTTTAACAAGTTTATAAATAATACCATTAGAGATAATTGAAATGAATGTGTGTGAACCACGACCATTTTAATGTTGATAGCTAATATCTCGAAGGTATTTATTGCTTTATATTTCACGTTGTTTGAGTCTATACATTTCTCAGTATGTGATCAAACACTATTAGGCCTGTGTATGTACAATGTCACATATGAGCTTCTACATACGGAGAATTGTTGGTGTAAGGCCATTTAACTAGTGAACATATGTAGGTAAATATCAGGCTGGTATGAAGAGAGCTACCAGGCTTGTATGTAGAGAACTATCAGGCTGGTATGAGGAGAGCTACCAGGCTTGTATGTAGAGAACTATCAGGCTGGTATGAGGATAACTAGAGGGACAGTTGAAAGGGTTTACTGTTGCGAGTGATAGTATAGTTCTGTGAAGCTTGGAAATGTTATTTCTTGGTCACCAGAGCATCGAGACAAGCCTCAACCTCCTTGAATATCTCATCCGGGTTTTTCTCTGCACATATCTGTAACACGGAGAGAGGCCAGTGTGAGCTCAGCATCAGTTACCTGTACAGGATACCAGTGTGAACTCACCGTCAGACACTTGTACAGCAGACCAGTGTGAACTCACCGTCAGACACTTGCTCTGGAAGTGGTCTACCACGGGCTTGCTGTGGGTCTGAAAGGTCTGCAGCCTCTTCTTGATGGTCTCCTCGTTGTCGTCTGCCCGGCCCGAGGTCTTGGCCCGGTGTAAGAGCCGTGCCGTCATCACTTCAGGAGTAACGTCAAAGTTGAGGATCACGGAGCACGGAGCCACCTGCAAACCGGGCGACTGGTGGAGTATTATACAAATTGGATTCCTTGACCAAAGCCTTGGCCGCCATTGTTAAGGATTGTGCTACAGGGATAGTGTGTTTGATTCTATTGTTCCTTGTTGCTGGGGTGGACACCAGAACCAAAGGACAACACCAAGTTAATATGCCAC
>CABFVX010004859.1:45689-58630 GCA_902151425.1 Timema shepardi
ATATTTATTATTTGATCGTCTATTTAAATTTAAAATACTATATCTTATAAATGTCGCCGCTCGGGCGCTGGTCGTTTACTTTTGTACTTATTCTCGTAAATATTTTCAGTTACGTAATAATTAGAAGTTGACAGGTTTATATTTATTTGTTTGGAATTGTAGAGTATTCCCGTTTTTCTTTTAAAGTAACTTTTCGTATTTGAATATATGGTTAGAATTAACGTAACGTGATGTAGCTTTTTTTTTAAATTTGAATTAGGATAACTTTATTGGTTTGTAACGTAAGTTCCTTTTGAACAGCTCAGTTTTGTTTGTTTATTTTGGGAACTGTGTGTCCCATATTCTCTGTCAGATCGAGTAGTCCCGTGGGAGTTTTGCTTATGTCTGGTAGTCAAACTCTCACGTTTATGGAAACTCTGTAATGTAGTCGTCAACATTTAATTTTCTTTATATATTAGATATCGTTTTCTGTGCATTACGAAACCTTTGGAACCATATCAAGGTGCACATTAGGCCCTTATAATTTTTGTATCACATATAAATAAAATACCCTGTAATATTGTCTCATATAGACTGGTCTATCAATATTGTGATGGATATCATGTTTCCTTTTGTTTAAATACTTGCACAACTTAAATTTGTAAAGTTGTTTACTTCGAGTATGATTTCCAACAGAACTCATTATGATATAATGAGACCATTTATTGTCATCTGCGCTATTGTCATTAATTGAATAAACTACTCTTTGTTGAATTTACATATTTTTACAATTTCCATTTTTTGTATGTTAGTTTATATCCTCTCCCTTTATTACCTTTTAATGGTCGGGGTAGTAATGAATAGTAGAGAGGGTGTAAAAATACTTAAGGCAGGTCAGTGAGTGCACTGAATATTAAGGCTCAACTCCCCCCCCTCCTCATTCCATACTTTTAGTTAAGCTTTGTTTTACCTAAACAAAAGCTCAGGTAGAGAATCGATGTCTTTAAGAACAGAAAAGTTATGTTTTTAAGGAATTGTGATGTTAGAATAATATTTCTTGTTGAAAGTTACAATTTTTATGTTCACTAAAACCAAAGTTGTGGGATCGTTATAAACGAATTTTTTAACACACATTGGAATGTATGTGGGTTGGGACCAATGAATTATGTTAAATGTAGCCGAGTGTTCACTACAACCAGACTCGACAACATGGTCATCCAGAGAACTCCCCAAAGAGGACGAAACATAATTATACTCCGCCATACAGTAGCTGACGTGAACTATGCAAGATCCCCAATTCATCGGACAGAGGTTGTAACTACTTTATCGTTTTGGATAATTCATTACATAATACAACTAATTAAGTTAACAATAAATAGATATATTGCAGAGAAACATAAATGAGATATAAGATTATAATAGTTAGTTATACAAGGTTAATGCCGATTGACAATTGAACGTGTAATATATAACTTCAGGAAAACAAGTGAACATATCGTGGGTCACGGAGAAATTTACGTTAAATACAAGATTTGTTGATATATCGCAAGTCCAAGCTATAGGATTGTCTTGCAGCTGCTCGGGTAAATAAGCGTCCAAGGCAGCATGGTCAAAGGCAGTAGGCTGGAAGAGCCTGTTCACTATCAAAACAGCTAGGCAAGTGCCAGGCCTACCACGGGCTAAAAGTAAAGGCATTATATGCGCGCACCCTATTATGGAAACTAGCGGAGTTCCGCGCTAAACCCACCCCAGTCATACCACACGCAAAGCGTGCCAACAAGAGTGATTCAACACATTGACCCGACTGGATCCAAGAAAAAGTACTGACAACCTGGTTATAGCCATACAAAAATTAAACAACTGAACACGAAGTCCACGGAGTCATGAGAAAACATTATTATTATTGTTAGCACCGCGTCTTACTACCCGTTCGGGTTATACGCACTTACGCTAATGTGTAATGGTAGGGTGATTGTGAAAGATAAATCTTTGCCGGGACCGAGGATCGAACCCCGGCTGCCAGCATAGAAGTCTGACACCTTACCCCTAGACCACCAGGTCACCATGAGAAAACAGACTAACCATAAGGACTAAAAGGAAGTACTGTGCTTGTGGAGAAAAGCAACCTTTAAGACTAGTCTTATTACCTCTGGAGCTCAAGGCTCCTATATTTAAGCTATGTCATATAGACATAGAGAAAACTTAGTCACTTGGACTAATATAAGAAGTCTGAAAGACTCTAGAACACATTAGAGTCACTTTTACTACACCAACTAAGTCAGAAGGACACACAACCATAATATAGTCATTTTTTACCGAAATAAGAAAACTATAAAAATAGTCGCCTCAAATGTATAAACTAAGTCAAAAGGGCATGATACACATTATAATCGCCTCGACTATACAAACTAAGTCTGAAGGACATGACAACAAATTCTAGTTTGTTGGACTAGACCCATAACTCTGATGCACTTATTAATAACGCCTTGATACTTAGAAGATCAAAGGGGATTTCCCTCGACGACATGGTGAGACCCACGATCCAAACTTCATGGCGAGCTGGTACTTCTTTAGGTGATAGAGCGGCGCTTACTTCTACAATGATACGATGTGGCGAAGTACAATAAGTTAATCTGAGCGGCACTCATTATATACGATGTCTCTGACCAAACAAAAATAAAAGAGATAAAGCGTAAACACAGGCAAATGGGAGGGACGGTAACAAGGGGAGAAAGTAAAAGAAAGAGAGAGGGGGAAGGAAAAGACAGAAGTCCCAAGGAACGCCGCAAGAGCAGCAGCGCTCTAGGCTCGTGACTTCGATCTCAAACCGGTCCCGTCCATTTCAACTATTGGATGATGCAGCGAGCGGACGTGTGTGAGAGTTGCCATGCTGGTGCCCCCGCCATACTCGTCGTAATTTCCTTGAAAGCATGGTGATTGTATCCGAGCCCATCCTGTTATGGCGAGTAAGTCTTGAAGGATATTATTACTTAATAAATCAGTTTTAATTCTATTCTTTGGATTCCGCTATAATAATTATCATAATTTAGTATTTTTATGTAGGCTCGTGGTGTAGATGTCGACATGCTACAAGGTCATTATGGCTCAAAATACTCACCCAACACCCAGATGATGGGGAGTTTGGATTGCTTGAGAGGTGAGAGGTCATACTCCTTGCTCTGGGGCTGCGCTGCCTGTAGGACAGTGGACATCAGGTCACCACGAGATTACAAACAAACACTTAAACAAGGACACAACGTCAGACAGAAACAACAGGGCCTAGATACACTAAAGGGTGCACATATGTTCCGGCGTGAGTATAGAAACAGCGCTCCAGTTCTCTATTCACTAAACAAGCAGAAAACTGGTGAGAAAGAACTAACATCATAATTTGAGTTTTTGCTGACCAATCCGTGTCAAAAATTTACTTGCAAAGTCAATGATACTTTTGATCTCTAATTAAAATGGCATAAAATACATATGTTATTACTAAACATTTTTTCTTTTAAGTTAGCGATTAAATTAGTGTTGGCATATTTGTGGATATTTTTCAAACAACAATATTAATCAATATAAAATAGGTATTCATTTTTTATTATTAGTTTAAAGATCTCTTTGCATTTATAAAACATTTATATAAACTTTAAAACATGTTTTAAAAATATACTCACGAGGTATACGAGACATCTTTGGATTTAGTGGAATACAAAATATTTATGGAGCTAGAGAAAAATTCCACAGTTTGTTTTATTTGGTGTATATTCTGTTTTTGGAGTAAAGAAATAAATAATAATATTTAGCACCGGGTCTTACTACACGTTCGGGCTATACGCACTTACGCTAATGTGTAATGGTAGGGTGATTGTGAGATGAAATGGAGGACCTACAGTTTAAACGTGGAATCCGAACCACGGTGGAAGCCTGGCGTTCCACACACTCACAACCTGTGATTAATACACGTCTTGTCAGAGGTGAAGGAAGGGTTTGGTAATCAGATAAATCTATGCCACGACCGAGGATTGAGCCCCAGACTCCCAGCACAAAAGTTCGACAGCTTAACCCTAGACCACCAGGTCACCTTTTTTCTTGTTCTTTTATGTACAAAAACTTTGATGATTTTTATTTATGTGCTTGAAATTTTCAATACCTATCTAAAGATAATAAATATAACTTTAGCGTTACAATCCAATTCTATTAATAATATATAAAAAGTATACCCGGACCAGGACGTGGACCCTAGCCGTCTGGCTTTATGTGACGACCACTCAAGGTTCAGATCCCTGTCTGGGTATAATATTTCTATATTTACACAAATTGTCCGACAGAATGTCACCTGAACAGACTTGATTGTTTGGATTAAATTTACATTTTATATAATCCACGCGGAGTTTGTCTTTCCTTCCAGAGATCTTTCTTCACTTCCCAACACCCACCTAGAGAGCTAACATTTGATATGGACTCTATGGAGCATCTCAACCGTATCACAGATATCAGAAAATGGAGAAATACAAGATGGCGACTCAGCGTATCCCACTGTCACAAAATTGTAATATAGCCGCAGTTATGTGTCTATCACTTTAGAACGAAGCTGCAGGAATTTTTAATCAGGCATTTAAAGTGTAGGTTAAAAAAATATAACATTTTAATGTACAGAGCGGGAGCAGGCAAAGTGATAGACACGAGAGGACCAACTGCTAGACAAGCTCATGTATAGGAGTAAAAAGTGATATACAACAAAGTGGCCGACACGAGAGGACCAACTGCTAGACAAGCTCATGTATAGGAGTACAAAGTGATATACAACAAAGTGGCCGACACGAGAGGACACAACTGCTAGACAAGCTCATGTATAGGATTACAAAGTGATATACAACAAAGTGGCCGACACGAGAGAACCAACTGCTAGACAAGCTCATGTATAGGATTACAAAGTGATATACAACAAAGTGGCCGACACGAGAGAACCAACTGCTCGACAAACTTTGATATAATTCAGTTATGAGTGGGCTAAGTGATATAATAGTTAATTCAATACACGTTTGTACTTATTTACATTAAAATAATCCCCCCCCCCCTCAACCCGTCAGCTTAACCTCACACTACTTGACATATTTTTGTAGGGTTTGCTAAAGTAAAAATGTAGGTGAAAACAACTCGAACTAATGATGACCTTATAAAAGAATATCACGAATTGAACAGTCTCAATTAATCCTGCAACGCTGGATGCAACATTAAAGAACAGTGAGCGCTGGTCCACACGTATGAGCTATCTTATTGTAATATTAATATATTATAAGTGAGGAGGGTATAATTTAGAGAAAATATACCCACATTTTCATGAAGAAAGAGTTGAAAACCATTGAATAAATACTCCTTAGTGGCCTTTATTAAAACTTGAAATTTGACAACAGTTTTAAAATAGCATGTAAAATAGTAACCGGCAATAAGCGACATTAAAAAGGATTTTTATTGTTTTTCGAAGAGATAATTTTAAATCTAGTTTGTATATTTAGTGCTACATATTTTTAATTTTTAGCACCACGTTATAACTACTAGAAAGTTACTACCCGTTCGAGTTATACGCCTATATACTAAATACGATAATGATTTAGGGATGAGTAAGGATGAATTTAGAGGAACTGCACCCGATTTTTCATGGGGTGAGTGTGGAAAACCATTTATGAAAATCCCCCCTAGTCAACCGACTGGGATTGAACCCCGATGAATGGTCTCGACGTTTAATGTGTCGGGTGGAGAATGATGCATAATTATTTCGTACCGTTTCAAACTGTTTCAGAATATCTTGAGGGATTTTGGTAAGCAGGAAGGACATGTAATTTAAGGTACAAGATCTAAGTTGTCAAGTTTTAAGAACCGGCTGGTAAGCGGGGTGGGTGGTAAGAGGATGCATGTGATCAACACGGCCATGATCGAGCCAGACTACCTCTTGCTCAGGATGGATACAGGAAGTCTTATGGCTGGAAGGAGGTAAGAGTACAGGATGGGGACTGGAAGTTGTGCAAATCAAGGCTGGGGGTAGGATACTGGGAGGAGAGAAGCGATTGGCGGGCATGGTAAGAGAAGGGGATGAAGGCTGGGAGGAGAGTACGGGATAGAGGCTGGAATCTAGACTCAGGGGAGGAGAGGGGCTTCAAGGGGCAGAACGACAAATACAGAAACATAAGGCTCTCTTGTGTAATTAAAAGCATGTTAAGGTTAGGTTAGGTTAGGTTAGAGGAGAAAGCAATCCACCCCATTCAATGTGGTAGATCAATGTTAACCTTATATGAGAAAGTGGTCCAGAACTGTCATTTAAACCACTACTGCCATATTTATAGCTTTGTTAGTTTTAAATAACTTGTCTGTCACTTGAGCCACTCTTAAGCGTATTTATCTTGATGTTTGTCGAGCAATTGGTTCTCGTTTCGGCCGCTTGGCTGTCTATCACTTTGTCCTCTTATATGGGAGCTTGTCTATCACATGGTCCAGCTCGAGTCGATCACTTGGTCCATGTCATTTCTGGGTGTCTAGCAGTTGGTCTGTTCACAGATTTGTTCTCTCGTGTCGACCGCTTGGTTGTCTATCACTTTGTACTCCTATACATGAGCTTGTCTAGCAGTGAGTCCAAGCTGTGTCGGCCACTTGACCCACCCAGCCTTCCAAATATTGTTTTATAGCTTGTCGAACAGTTTGTATGGTGCCGTACAGAATGTGCGGAAACTAATAGTCCAAACCGCAGATATAGCCTGTTTGAACCAAAAGTAATACAAAATCCCTACACACATCCGGAAAACTATGCTAATATCATTAAATTGTGTTCAAAGTTCCGGCGTAGAGCGCCAGGTGAGCAAAGCTGTTCAAACATGGGTGTACAACAGGTTGCATTTGAGTTAGGCGCGTGGAACTACACACCCCGGCATCTTAGAACACGGCATCAGAATATACTACAATATTAATAGTAATCAACACACCAGTCCATCTAGAAATGGAAATATCTTCTAAGGGCCATCATTAACGGTCCTACATCACAGAGAGTGCTTGCCATTATTACAATGTGCAGTGCTGCGCGCCTAACTCCTATGCAACCTGTTGTACACGCATGTTTGAACAGCTTTCTCTCCCAGCGCTGTACACCGAAACTTTGAACATAATTTAATGGCATTAGCATAGTTTTCTGGATGTAAGAGTTTGGGGATTTTGTATTACTTTTGGATCAAACAGGCTATTTGTGAAGTTTCCGAACATTCTGTATAAATGATGTTTGTTTCGATACCGGAGAGGGTGACCTGGCGGTCTAGGGGTAAGGTGTCAGACTTCTGTGCTGGGGGTCCGGGGTTCAATCCTCGGCCCCGGCACAGATTTATCTGATTACCAAACCCTTCCTTCACCTCTGACAAGACATCTTGTGAATGTGGGGAATGCCAGGCCTCCACCGTGGTTCGGATTCCACGTTAAACTGTAGGTCCTCCATTTCATCTCACAATCACCCTACCATTACACATTAGCGTAAGTGCGTATAACCCGAACGGGTAGTAAGACGCGGTGCTAATAATAATAATAATAATAATAATTTGTCCGTTTTTACATCTTCTGATAGATGTGAGTGAAAGTATCGAGTAAGAGAGTATTGGTATCGAAAGGAAAATATCGATACTTGGCCCCCTCCCCGAGGAGTTAACAAATAGATCTGGCAGGCATAGCAGGCATTATGCCAACAAAGTTAAATGGGGTCAGTAACTACTGGCGACCACTGACATGGTTTGTTAATGAAGGTAGGTGGAACGTGACAGTAGGTAGCATGTCAGTTTACTGAACTAAGGGCCCCCGGTTTCGATTCCCGGTACGGCCGAGAAAATTATCATGGGTAAAATGTGGGTTTCCCTTTTCACAGGGATCAATTAACGAACGGGGGTAGAAGGTTGTGTGTGTTCTAGATTTAATTTAGTTTATAAGTCGCGTGCACGTTAAAATGCTCTAAATATGGCGTGTAATTATTTTTAAAACATGTTTTAAAGTTTCTATCGAATGTTTTATTGGTGCAACAAAAGTTTTAAATAAATCAATAAAATTGAGTAGCCCATATGCAAGACCCGTTAACTCCACCAGAAAGAATTTTCGGATAATAGCAAAAAAAAAACACTTATAACAACTAACCTGGCAATGATAAATTATAAAAACCTTTAGCAACAATCAAAGAAAAACTATTCTGTTTAACTAACAAAAGTTGTATAATATCACTCCAATAGAAATGTAATTATTTTATTTTAAAGTTGGGATTTACCAAGTTTTTCATCTGTACAGTGGAAATAACATGTCTTGCGTCTGTATGGTTGGCCATTTGCTTTTAGAATCAAGGTACAAAACCTGTTATATCCATGGGAATAGGGTTTTTAAATACAAATTTAAATAAAAATAGGATTTTTCTTATAACAAAAGACTTTATTAATACATAGAAAAATTATATGTTATGAAGGAATATTGGCTTCCATTGTTATAAGGTCCGCCTTTGAAAGAAAAGAAATGCGTACAATTCCAACACAAAATAAAATTAACGAATCTCCTCAAGAGCATCATCTTCTGTCAATTCAAAATCCATCTCTTCTTCTTCCAAATTTCCTAGCATCAAAGGAACTGGGTTCATTTGCTCAGCAGAAATGTTATTGTAAAATTGAAGCCTTGGTTCTTCATACCACTCCTCACCAAAGTGAAGAGTAAGAAGACGTTTAACGTCTGTGATTTTAGCACGCTTCAAATTCACTCCTTTCTGTACCTCAGTAAGCTGAGTGTTTCGAAAAGTCTTTCCTTGTTTGCACAGCGTTTTAGCCTCACCAACTTCAAACTTATAAAATGGTTCACCCTGAACCAGGATAGTTTTACAAGTTTTACTTCGTTTTTAAGAACAATCTTTTTAGCTTTTTAAAAATGAAAATGCCACCGAGCTGGCTTTTCCAATATTCCATCTGAAGCAAGTTTCCAACCGCTCACTTTACAATCTGTACCTAGGTGAAGGACAGTTGAAAACTTTTCAAAAACTTGTAGGTATTCCTCAGGATTGACAATTACAACTTTTGGCCTTGAACTGTCGTTCAAAAGTGCCAAACACCTGGTCGGGTGGGATAAAAGAATGGCCCACGATCGGGAAGCAGATCACAACTTCCTTTACTTGTGGGGGAGCCTCTAGTAGCAACCGGTGTGAAAGCATGTGTATAAGTCATTCACGAGCTAAGTTTACCTGGATGACAGCTCGAAATGTTACTAGAAGTAGTCCCTAATATATCACTACGCCAACAGATGACTGTAATGAAAACAGATGGTAATATATTAATGTGATAGTTAACCACATTAATTTAGGCCAATATTATTTATATATTTATTTTAGGTCAGACACAAAGTTTATTTATAGTTTTATTCCCCTTAAAGAATATTAACACCACTTTCACAAAAACCTCTAACGAGCAGTGCCTTAAAATGGCGACTGACGAATCTAAACCATATGATTGAACATAACGGTAAACAAGTTTTTTACAATGATGCGGACACGCAGTTGATGAACCAAGTAAATACGATGCCTGTATTAAAAGGTATTGATGTGTGCACTATATTACACATAATCAGTAACGTTCCAAAACGAAAAATAAATACTTTTAATTATGTTTAAAATATTGTTTCGAGTTGGACAAAAAGAAATTATTGAGTAATGAAATAGTATGAGAAAACTTAAGCTTACGTTATTTTAAATGTAATACATAACAGGTAATTAAAGATCTTTACATTTATAACAAAACTGTGATCTTTTACAAGTGTTGGCAACCCAAAACCTAAACATATGATTTTCGAACTGTCATCCGGGTAAAAACCTATCGTGAACGGAATATATATAAGTTTTATTTTTATTCTGTCCACTACAACCGTCGGAAAACAAACGGACTGTAGTGATTCCCTCAAGATCTAAACCAGACAACCTGTGATGTAACGCGGATGCAATTTGCACAGATCCTTTAGAAAACTCATTTTCTGTCCATCCATAGCAAAAAGTTATTTCTTTGTTTTGATTAATTGTTGACATAACTCTCACAAATGGTACAGTTATACAAGTAGAATTGACGTCGGTAAATAAGCCTCCTGGTCGGGTATTTCCGGCAATACCATTATTTAAATACTATAGCAAACCACGAATTAAAATGAACACTTTGTATTTTGAAAGCTACTGCAAGCCTAGGTTAGGAAAAAGTGATTGTTCCCTCATACTTTTATAGCAACAGCTGCTGTTTTTCAAGTTAATTCTAAAAAAACAAACCAATGCAGCCAACATTAAACTTTAATATTAACCACTATGACATTAATTTTGAATTTAAAAAAAAAAGGGTTCATCAGATATCTGTCAACTGAAAAAAAATTAGCTTCTTTTGCATTTGTTTATTCAAAGTGGTCATGCGGTTTATATCAATTATAATGGTTTTTGCAAATGTAAACATGAAGATGATTATTTTAATAGGTTTTGAATCTGTAAGTTACAACGATTTAACAGGTTTTAGCAATTGTCCCACTTTTCTATTTCATTTTTAAAGCATTTATAGCTGGGTTTGGAACATAAAACCATGTTAAATTAAAATAAGGAAAACCAACGTATCCATGGATACCAATATCTCGATTTCGACAAATTATGGATTTAACGGGTTTTGCATATGGCCTACTCAAATATAAACTTTAAAATGAACAATATACATGTTTGAAAAAAAACACATAAATATGCCAACTATAATTTAAGTAACGGAATTTGTATGTGTTTTAGTGCTAGATTAAAATGATATATAGATAAAGTTACAAAAACTGAATTCATTCTTCATTGTAGTTTTATTATATTATATTATGTATAGCTTAGTATGCTAACTCTCAATATGATTTACTGTAATAAGAGGCTATTAGTATACAACATTTGTTTAGGCGCTTATAAGAGAGCTAAATAGTTATGGGAGTAAACGACTGTAAGGTTAGTACATTTCTTGTTCCATAATTATTAACTACCCAAACAAAGACATTATTAGTTAAATGGGTGGGAATATGAGATAAACAAGGAAACAGCTATAACAGGTCAAATGTTGTAGGATGGATAGTATCACAGTTGCTAATACATACCACCTAGTAAAGCAAGAGAAAGTCTAGAGTTGTTGATTGGATAGTATCACAGTTGCTACTATACACCACCTAGTAAAGCAACAAGAGGTCTAGTGTTGTTGATTGGATAGTATCACAGTTGCTACTACACACCACCTAGTAATACAAAAAGCGGTCTAGTGTTGTTGATTGGATAGTATCACAGTTGCTACTACACACCACTTAGTAAAGCAACAAGAGGTCTAGTGTTGTTGATTGGATAGTATCACAGTTGCTACTACACACCACCTAGTAATACAACAAGAGGTCTAGTGTTGTTGATTGGATAGTATCACAGTTGCTACTACACACCACCTAGTAATACAACAAGAGGTCTAGTGTTGTTGATTGGATAGTATCACAGTTTCTACTACACACCACCTAGTATAGCAACAAGAGGTCTAGTGTTGTTGATTGGATAGTATCACAGTTGCTACTATACACCACCTAGTATAGCAACAAGAGTTCTAGTGTTGTTGATAGGATAGTATCACAGTTGCTACTACACACCACCTGGTAACACAACAAGAGGTCTAGTGTTGTTGATTGGATAGTATCACAGTTGCTACTACACACCACCTACAAAAGCAACAAGAGGTCTAGTGTTGTTGATTGGATAGTATCACAGTTGCTACTACACACCACTTAGTAAAGCAACAAGAGGTCTAGTGTTGTTGATTGTATAGTATCAAAGTTGCTACTACACACCACCTGGTAAAGCAACAAGAGATCTAATGTTGTTGATAGGATAGTATCACAGTTGCTACTACACACCACCTGGTAAAGCAACAAGGGGTTTAGTGTTGTAAATTGAATAGTATCACAGTTGCTACTACACACCACCTGGTATAGCATCAAGAGGTCTAGTCTTGTTGATTGGATAGTATCACAGTTGCTACTACACACCACCTAGTAACGTAACAAGAGGTCTAGTGTTGTTGATTTTATAGTATCACATTTGCTACTACACACCACCTAGTAAAGCAACAAGAGGTCTAGGGTTGTTAGATTGGATAGTATCACAGTTACTACTACATACCACTTGGTAAAGCAACAAGAGGTCTAGTGTTGTTGATTGGATAGTATCACAGTTTCTACTACACAGCACCTAGTAACGCAACAAGTGGTCTAGTGTTATTGATAGGATAGTATCACAGTTGCTACTACACACCACCTAGTAAAGCAACAAGAGGTCAAGTGTTGTTGATTAGATAGTATCACAGTTGCTACTATACACCACCTAGTATAGCAAAAAGAGGTCTAGTGTTGTTGATTGGATAGTATCACAGTTGCTACTGCACACCACCTAGTAAAGCAACAAGAGGTCTAGTGTTGTTGATTAGATAGTATCACAGTTGCTACTACACACCATCTAGTAACACAACAAGAGGTCTAGTGTTGTTGATAGGATAGTATCACAGTTGCTACTACACACCATCTGGTAGCACAACAAGAGGTCTAGTGTTGTTGATTGGATAGTATCACAGTTGCTACTATACACCACCTAGTAAAGCAACAAGAGGTCTAGTGTTGTTGATTAGATAGTATCACAGTTGCTACTATACACCACCTAGTATAGCAAAAAGAGGTCTAGTGTTATTGATTGGATAGTATCACAGTTGCTACAACACACCACCTAGTATAGCAAAAAGAGGTCTAGTGTTATTGATAGGATAGTAAGACTCACACAAAAAGACTTCAAACAACACAAAACAAAATACCTAGAACAATCACGGGGGCGCCCTGGCGCACTAGAACCACGGACTTACACGCGACAACAAACTGTAGGCAACTCCAGGAAATATACA
>CABFVX010004860.1:0-28298 GCA_902151425.1 Timema shepardi
ATCGATCACATTGTAAATCGGCAATTATAATTTTCTGTCTTTGAAGCCAGGACCCTTTAAATCCTTTACGGGGAACATGTACAAAATACCAGCCAAAGCGGTTATTTAAAAAAAACCAAACCAGTATTTTCGCTTATGCCAGGGAATTGAACCAGGGACTCCCCCAATGGCTCAGCAGGGTTTTTAAGTGTATACACTAAACGAACTAGTACAATCTCCCAGCTGACAAAAGGGCTTGATCTCGTGACGATATAATGGTGTTTGCGAGAGCAAGAGAGCTACATATATAGTATATTTTCAGGCTAGTGGCTACTTGTAGACGGTACTTACATATCAGCCGGTCAAGGGTGTCCAAATCTGCCCAAACAGAGGGGGCGCATTTCCACTGACGTAGAGGGGCGCCGGCGAGAGGATACCAGGGGTTTTTTGGGTGTAGCCGTGTCCGGCAGGGGGCCAGCGATGACGTCGTGCGTGGCACCGACCAGTAAGGGTGTCACCTGTGGGGTAGATGTTGTCACAACTGTCGTTATGCCGTCCAGAAGGCCCTCGTCCAAACCGTACGAATCCCAGTAGTCTGAAATTAAATAAATAAATATTATTTACCATTTACAGAAAATAATAAACACTAGCAAATCTATCGTATGCAGCTAATTAATTACCTATGGACCAGTCACCATCCGCTCTGCAAACTCTATTTTCTGTAAACTGCAGCAGCTGGTCCAGGCTATTGGTATGCTCAGGTTGTACACCCCAGGCAATCATTGGGGCCTCGTCAACTAACAAAAAAGAACACCATTGTACGCCACAGATGTATTAAGCAAAAAAAACCACATTAAAATATACAAAACTATTTAAAAAAACATACCTGAATTTAAACAATTTTATAGTGACTCAAAACTCATCTTGATGTTCACGGCAGTCAATTACAAATTGAAATGACCGATTGTGATTATTTGTGCCCTATTTATAGCCATATCAAAGGGTTTGCCGACTGTAATGACCTAAATATGGTAATATGTCTCTGCGCATGCACAATACAGATCTGTCCATAAGAACCTTTGTAGATCCCGTTATTTCATTAGTCGGCTCCTACCTAGCGACGTGGACGGAGGGGCCTGCTCGATGCTCTGTTCGTGCAACTGTGGGGTACACTTTAGCGTTGAATGATGGTGCGCAAGTGTCACGCACAGAATGAACAAGCACGGTGGTGCAAACCTACCCTCCCTCCATGCAGATGAAGGTACATTTTTCTTTCTATTCGTCATGGAAGATTATCAAAATTTATGTTTTAAGCTATGTTCTACTTTTAACAAACATCTTCGAATACTTCCGCTCTTTGTGTTTTGAGTACTATAAATTAGACTGTCTACATTTTCAAAGATGACCAATGTTGAGTTGGAACTACTAACTGACATTGAAAGGGGCTCTGCACTGAGGATTGAACCCCGGATCCCTTAGCACTGTCACCCGGGTCGAACGGGTAGTAGGACGCGGTGCTAGATATCCTGGGTTTCCCACCCTCCCTCCACACAGATGAATGTACATTTAACCTTGGGTAAATAAGCGTGGAGGCCCCTGTTCTTTAACACCTAACATGAATTCGTCACTTATTCCACTCTTGCATTGTACGATTGCCAGCTCTGGTGCTAACTGGTTATTTTAATAAGAGAGCGCGTGGCAAGCTAGATCTCGGACAATGGAATATTGCTTTAGCCGAGAGAGACAGAAAAATTGGTGTTGTCGTACAGCTAAGATATAATAACAATATTTAGCACCGCGTCTTACTACCCGTTTGGTCTATACGCTATGTGTTAGTGAAATTGTCACAAAAGCGGTGGAAAGAAGCGGAGTTAGACTATATATGTAAAATTGTTGTTATAATAATAATACTTTCTACGTATTTCAGACATTTAGCAAACGCGGGTATCACAGGGACTTGCGGTGCTCGTACAGACTTTCTAAGACGCGTAAACTAGCGGTGTTTTCCACTCTCCCTCTACGCACGCTACGGCATATAAATATGTGAGAGTAGATAAAGATATAGCAAACGCGGGTACCACAGGGACTTGCGGTGCTCGTATAGACTTTCTAGGACTCGTAATCTAGCCGTGTTTTACACTCTCCCTCTACCTAATTGTGTGTACGCGCACACTACTGCATATAAATATGTGAGCGTAGATAAAAAATATAGCAAACGCTGGTACCACAGGGACTTGCGGTGCTCGTACAGCCTTTCTAGGACTCGTAATCTAGCGTTGTTTTCTACTCTCCCTCTACACACGCTACGGCATATAAATATGTGAGAGTAGATAAAGATATAGCAAACGCGGGTACCACAGGTGGTGCTCGTACAGACTTTCTAGGACTCGTAAACTAGCCGTGTTTTCCACTCTCCCTCTACGCAATTGTGGGTACACGCACGCTACTTGATTATTACGTAATATTTTCTACGTATTTCAGACAATATTGTGACTTTAGATTGAATTAATGTTTCAACTTATCCAGAGATGGAGCTTCTAGGATAGGTGAGAGAGAGAAGTTTTTTTAACGTCCTAGGTTTGAATCCTGGTTCAACAGCTCTACGCAATTGTGGGTACATGCACGCTACTTGATTATTACGTAATATTTTCTACATATTTCAGACAATATTGTGACTTTAGATTGCTGAATGTTTCCACCTATCCAGAGACGGAGCTTCTAGGATAGGAGAGAGAGAGAGAGAGAGAAGTAGTTTTTTTTATGTCCCAGGTTTGAATCCTGTGTCAAGCACTTAGCGGAACATTTCTTCGACCGGCTTCGATAAACTCACAAGCTTGAGTATTATATAACGGTATTTTGGTCAATTTGGTCGGTGGTTAATGAACTCGGGAGGTCGTGTATTAAGCTCACTACCCTTAAATAGCTCGGGTCATTATCGGGAGCTTGAGGGCTGGTGTGAAGTAGTGTATCGCAGTCTATTCTTGGCTCATTAACGACCGGTGAGCGAATTTCAGGACGAGTGGCTCAGTGAATGTCCGGCAGTCTACAGTTTAATGAGTCTGTAAGGAGCACAGATGTTTAAATTTAACATTTCATGGCTCGGGGGGAATTTGAGCAGCGGGAAGAGAGAGAGAGGGGTTGAGGGAGAATTCAAGTGCTTATGACCAGCAGTCAGTGAAAGGGATGGGTTGGCCACTGACACTTGCTAGAGAGGGTTATAAAACTGCACCACGCGTCCCCATTGATAACCGTCAATGTTCGTTCTACCCCAACAGCCCTAGCGAGAGGTTCTAATAAACAAATTTATGAATAAAAACTCCAACACCTCTATCCTACCAATTAATTAATTAACAATAACTAATAATTAATCATCAAGAACCAACATGTCCTGAGGGGAGAGGCGAGGGCTGTAGCGGAGGGGCAGGAGGAGGTGGGAATCAAACGGATGTGGAAAGTAGCTCAGGGGTGGGGGGAATAATGGTAAATCATACGGATGTGGAAAGTAGGGCAAACTGGCCTTTGAAAGTAGGTCAAGGTGGAACGTAAGGACATACTAGCTACTGTCGGCCTGTTTTTTTTTGTACAAATTCAAATCCCAGACAAGGTTGTTTAAATCACCTTGAGTTAACAGATTTGACTCAAAAGAAGAGGTACTAGCTTTAAAATTAGAGCCATGTTGTTCCTTATGTTGAACTAGGCCAGCTGCATCATTTTCAGGGTCTCCATATTCTACAGCAAAGTTTATTGGAGGCTGTGGTACAGATAAGTCCTCACTGTGCGAAACTGGCCTGATGATAGCATATGGCAAGTTTTGGTACATCACTGTATGTTTGGATCTACTTATTATTCCTTTTATGTTTGTTAACAAAAATAAAAGTCTGATGAATGATCTTGGGGTTCCCTCCAAACCATGGAAACTGCAAAGCACATATGCCTGGAACCCTTTACCCAATCTGTCAGACACTTCACACAGGTCGAACAGCATATATGAGGAGCCTAGTTCTTATCTTGGTCCTCTACTTTGCAAAGAAAATATAGCTCATAACATATTTTAACGAGTGGATTTAAATTTTGCCATTGAGCTATAAATGTCAACTCCCCACGTGTATAGCAGAAGGTAGCTGGATGATTTACACACTTTCTTCGCATAATGACACAGTATCAGCCACAACACAGTTTCACTTTAAACAAATCATCAGATAAAAGCGAACTCAAACACCTAGTGCGTACACAGTGAATGTCTGATCACTACTGGCATAGGTTGCTCAGTCAGGTGAGTGACCTGTTTATGTCGCAACATGCTATACATAACTCGTTTGTCTGGCGTCTGCCTTCTCGCCAGTTAGTCTGACACCTGCCTGTATATACTAAAACAAATATATATCCCGGGAAAAATTACATAGCTAATTGTGACAAAATAGGGCAAATCTTTCAATATATTTATGGTATGTATAAAAGGTATAATCATAAATTAAACTGTTGGTGATAAGAAAACTAAAACCTCCTTTATTTACACAAAATGCAGAAGGCCCAAAAGGTAACAAAAACAATTAAACAATCAGAGTGAGTCGTTTGAGGGATTTAAGTAACAATAGTCCGAGAACAGACTACTGTTCTTCAGACGCACGCAACTCACCCGGTTAAGGAAAATAGTCATAAAACGATCGTCCCTTGTGTCCTTATTTTTGAAACCCCATGACATAATTAATATATAAATAAATAACCTAAGTCTATGGCTGCTCGTAGAATGTGGAACAAATTTACATCATCATAAAATACCAGGAAATATCAGAGGTAAATTTTAAATAGTTGATTTATAATTATAATATATGGAAAAGGTATGAAAACAATAAATGAAGGTACATATACTATATACGATTAATGTATTGCTTGAATATTTAAATGGTTGAGTATATATAATATAATATATATATTTATAAATGTTAAATATTAAAAGTTAATTTGAAATTCAGTCTTCAATAATATCGACGAGCTCACTTTAATTTTATACGAATTGATCAAGTCCAAGATCCTTTTATAATACAATCACAAAAGAATATATTATAATCAAAAACTTTATCTTTCAAAAGAACAAAGCTTTATTAACAATGTTAATGGAATAATCCACTTGGCTAAATCGAACTTTGAAAGTAAGAGATAAATCAAATGCATCAAAAATAGACAGGAATAATAAACAAAACTGACTTAAATAAGCTTAATTTCCTTTGGATTAAAAAAAGAGCTTGAGTTATGTGTCTTCAACTCTGTTAAAAATTAATAAAACAATTGCACGTCCTTTTTTTAATATTCCATTAAACACGAACCTTTCTAACACTGTATTTCTCCACGGTGTACAATGTTGTTCAAATGCAGCTATTAAGTACTTACAGTAGCCCCATGGCTTCTTTGGTGCTGACTGACAGCTTTAAAAAGATACCAGACCAAATTACGTATCCCTGCGCCGAACCAGATGATCTGCAAAAACATGTGTTTAGCAGCTGTCACTTCTGACAGTCAAAATTTTGTACATACCTAAATTTTGACTGTCAGAAGTCAGCTGTGAGCTGTCAGTCAGCACCAAAGAAGCCATGGGGCCACTGTAGTCATACTTTGCTGACTCTGTTAACTTGAAGTTATATATTGCCAAGCCATTGACGCCTAGCGATGTCATTAAAATGACAATCTTAATCTCATCTTCTGCTGTCATTAGTCTTTTTTCTTGAAGATAGAACTTGAGTTTCTGTTTGTAGGATCTCCACAATGCCGCCAAATTGAGAGCGTCACTATCGATTGCCTGTGGTGCTGTGAAGTTGAGTTCTACTTCCGACCTCGAGCTATGTTTAATATTAGACCAATTAGAAATTATGATAAACTTTCCTTTTTTATTTTTGGTTACATCTAGTACAGTGCTAGTTACTATACAGGTATCAGAGCTAATAATGACTATAATTGCTTGAGCATATACAATATCTATATATGTGTTAGCGATGCACGACGTGACCACCGTGGTCACATGATGACATCTTGCCAACACAACAATACATAATTATCATACATTGACAAGGTTTTTATTACTTAACATTTAGTTATATTTAGTACGGTATCAAAAATTGTTTATAGGTTGTATATACGATTAAACAATTAGTAAAAGTATTATTATTATTATTATTATTATTATTATTATTATTATTATTAGCACCGCGTCTTACTACCCGTTCGGGTTATACGCATTTACGCTAATGTGTAATGGTAGGGTGATTGTGAGATGAAATGAAGGACCTACAGTTTAACGTGGAATCCGAACCACGGTGGAGGCCTGGCATTTCCCATATTCACAAGATGTCTTGTCAGAGGTGAAGGAAGGGTTTGGTAATCAGATAAATCTGTGCCGGGACCAAGGATTGAACCCCGGCCGCCAGTATAGAAGTCTGACACCTTACCCCAGCAAAAGTATTAAGGCAATTATTAAATAGTATTACCAAACACCATCATAATTCCCCAATTCTCTAAAGTGAATAAATGTTATCTATGAATAAATAAAAATAAACATCAAGTTTACCGATTTCTCAGTAATTAAGTTAGGACCAGCACTAATGGTTCATTATCAATTGAAATTTGTATTGACTTGCAGTAAAAAGGAAGAATTAAATTAAATATCAAATATTTATTACTTTAGAAAATATTTTACTATCTATCTCTAAGATCAAAAATAATTCATACTACAATATTAAATTATCTAAATAGTTAGAGTCCAGCAATATAGTATTTTAAATTTGTTTAAAAAAACCAAAAGAGAATTTTGAAAGGTTTTTTTTTTTCATCTAAGCCAAAATATTAATTTTGCCTTACACTTTCCAATAACGCGCAGCAAATACTACCTTCTCGTCTACAAAGAGTCAGTGCCGAGAGTGCCGGTAATGGCAACATACATGCATTATATATGATTAGACCCATAGAAATGAGAGGGCAAGGAACAATGTTGTTGGAACATAATTGGATCACGGGAGAGGGGAACGCATGACAAAACACATGTTTGTGAAGCTCTGAAAAACAACTCCATATTTCTGGAACACTTTTCTTTGGGCTAGAACACGTCACCGGAACAACTTACTTTCACAATCATTTACAATCTTCTACCACCGCATGCTTCCTACTGGTCACCATTGAACTCTCGTCGCCTCAGTCAGCTGCTTGTGCGCCACAGCCCTGTTAATGTGTGTAGTGACATTGCGGAACCATCGTATGGTGTTTTGATGGTGCAATAGTGAAAGTTTATCACTTTATATCGTCTTCTTTGAACCTTTATTAGTAGCTAATGCTAAAAAAAACTACTGGTTGCATATTTGAATTCAGCATTAAAATTTGTGTTAGAAACACCATCAATATTCCATGTGCCAAAAATAGTGTTGACCAGTGATAATCAGTAAGCCACCCTTAAAAAAATTTACCTCCAAAACTAGTATACATTAATATATGTCACTTCCAATTTACCCATTTGTAACCAAATTATTAGTCATTTAAAAAAAAAGGTCAATTTAAAAAAAAATCTGTCTTTTGTAAACTATCCTTACATTAATTTTTACTCAAAAAAGTTTTTGAAAAATTAGTCGTTAGTAAACTACTCATTGATATTTTACCCCCAAAACAAGTAGGGGTGAAGGGGGTTAGTGTAGATATGGGTTTGACGTTGACACACTTACCACCGAAAAACAGATCGCTCTAATATATTTGAAGAGCTATCAATAAATCTTTAAAAGAAATTACTGTTGTGAAAAAATCAATGTCGGCTGCATTCAAGTACATTTTGGAAAAGTCAACGTTACAAAAAGATTAAAATTTTACAAGTTACAACATATTGAAGTACAACCTGAAAATGTTAGTGATGAAAACCCGATGATGAGCATTAAAGTGCAAGGACGACATAAATTTAAGCGTTCGTCAATTGTCCAACGATCAATAAGAGCAATTAATGTGTGAGTATTTGATCAAAGCTTTAAAAATTCATTATCGCCTGACCTAGGTTCAAGCAAGAAAACTATCTTTTCAATATGCCATAAAACTTCATAAAGAATGTACACTCAGTTGAAAAAAGAAAAAAATCTGCTGGAATTGACTAGATTCAGAGCTTTATGAAGATACATCTTAATGTAACTCTACGAAAGCCAGAAAATACAAGTTTGGCTAGGGCGACTTCTTTCATTGCGACCAATTTGAAAGAGTTCTTTGACAACTAACTATGAGTCAGTCATGAACCAATATAATTTCTTGCCATAACGCATTTTAAATTTAGATGAGACTGGCATAACCACTGTTCTTCCACGTCCAAATGTTATTGCTGAAACAGGAAAAAAAAGTGTAGGGCAGATTGTATCGGGTGAAAGAGGTGAATTAGTAACACTGTGTGGTATAAATACTACCACTAGAATTACTGTCCCGCCAGTGTTTGTGTTTCCACGAGTAAGGTATCACGAACAATTTTTGAAAGGTCCTTTAATTGGAAGTTTGGGATTA
This sequence comes from Timema shepardi, assembly GCA_902151425.1. Lineage (NCBI taxonomy): Eukaryota > Metazoa > Arthropoda > Insecta > Phasmatodea > Timematidae > Timema > Timema shepardi. Next base: position 8,491 of record CABFVX010004860.1, read on the forward strand.
ACTTGTAGGTCTGGATAGATGTCAGGTGAATTGTTCATTCATTTACTGCAACACATTCAACAGCACACTCAGAGCTCTCTTGATAATCGTATTGTGTTATTAATTTACAATCATATCAGCCACGCGACTATTGACTCAGTTACTTACGCAAAGGATAATAGAATGGCCATTCTATCTTTTCCTCCATACTCCTCTCACCGTTTGCAGCTACTAGATGTTAGTGTCTATGGTCCCTTTGAGGCAATACTAAGAGTGGCATATAATGGTTGGATGCTATCAAATGCAGGAAATATGATTTCCATATATAACACTCCAGAACCTGTGGCTCAAGCTTACTTTTAGGTATTCACCTTATAAAACATTCTCTCAGCTTTTGCCAATACATTCATTTGGACAGTTAACCACTTGTTTTTTGGAAAAATGACTTTTTGGGGAGCTACGTTTCCGACCGACCCAACCCAACAGAATATCCGACAACATTGTTTATTATATTTTCTTCAGGATCCATCACACATAGTGTACCAGAACTTTTGTCACCTAAAATATCTGTTACTAAGACGCCAATCACTCCCGAAGTTTTGTGGCCGCTACCCAAGGCTGGTATGAGAAAATGATTAAAGTGAACCAGAGAGCGGGCAAGTCTAGGATCTACACTGACACGCCATAGAAGAAGAGATGGCAAGATTAACAGAATGAAAAACATAATAAACAGAAACCTCAAGAAAGGATGAAAATCAATTTGACAAAGTGAAACATGTTTTTTGATCAAAGCACTGCATGTGAAATTCTGGAACTGGTTCTAATTAAGATTCTAAATATGGAATGGAAGACATTTCTTTGAGTGAAGATGAATCTGAATTTTCTGAACCTACATTAATAAATTTAACTGACAAAATAGAAGTAGATGATTATCTTTTGGGGGGAAAAAAAAAGTAGTTTATAATGTGGGCCAAGTTAATACACAATATGGGAACAGTGATTTTGATGTAAAAATGTTGAGAAGAACAGGCAATACATTTGTTTATTATGTCATTGATGACATATCTTCAGTGGACAGAAAATATATTGTTAGTAAATTTTCTCTTTCATTTAACATAAAGGGCACAGCCAGGGTTTCAGGTCATATGACATTTGGAGTAGACATTAGCATGTTCAGTATTAGCTGAATAATAATAAAAAAGCTTAGATTTAATTTTATATATTTGAAAAATCATAAGTTTAATATTTTACAGTGTTTCTTTTGATCTAATTGTTAATTTTTTACAAAAAATAATTACTTATTTTAGATGTCCACTTTAACCCCATGTATTTTTCCATTTAGTCCACCCTAACCCCCACAATGGGGCCAATGTTGGCCATGTAAAATATGATAATTGCATATTAAAGATAAATAAATGTTCTTGAAATTGTATTAATTTCAATATTTTTTTATCACCCTTGGTCATTTTTTTTTATTAATTTTTAAATATATGTCCAAACTAACCAACTTTTCCCCTACCTATACTGCTATACAGTTTTATTTTTAATGTCAATCGGTCCCAAGAAACCCAGCTAGAGCCAAATGTTTAAAGATTATTATGAATATCTTAAGTTTTAGAAAAATAAATGATTGTAAACTACCCATAAATTAATTTTTCCTTCCTAAATAAGTATACAATGTTATTTGTCATACCACACAATTCCCAGATATTCATTTTAAACCAAATCGTTAGTTCAATTTTCAAAATATTTGTAATTTTCCATAATTTATCTATCCTTCAACAAATTTTGCCCAAAACCAATAATTTTTTTTATAATGCCAAAAACATCCTAAATATTCATTTTAAATAAAATTATTAGCGCTATTTTCAAAATATTTGGAATTTAAATAAAACTCATTAGTAAACTATCCTTAATTTGAGGACTAGTATCTAAATAATAATAAAAAGTCCTGATTTATAGCCCTTTAAAATCTCAATGTTAAGTTTGAACAAAATGCAACGAACTGTTTTGGATCCATGGCCAGGGACAGATTAACAGGTATACAGAGAGGCAGACAGACATGAGGATAGACAAAACTTTAAAATCTACTTTGGATTCATGTTCACATAAAACGTTAAAATTCGTCTTAATCTTGAGATAGATTTTTTCAGCATCAAATAGGGCCTACATCTTTATCTTAATATGAGAAAGTAAAAATAACTTTATACATTATTCGTTCAAATAACAAGTACACTAGGTAGTTAAAGTTATTATTTATTCTTTTTATTATTAAGCCATCAATGATATTATTTCGAATTAGGTTTGTTTAGGAAAATATTATAGATAGAAGCACTTATACAGAAAACAACTTAATGCCATTGGAATTTATATTTTGTATATTTTTTATGGTTTATCTGTGATAAATAATAATTATTATTATTATTAGCACCACGTCTTACTACCCGTACGGGTTATACGCACTTACGCTAATGTGTAATGGTAGGGTGATTGTGAGATTGTGAGATGAAATGAAGGACCTACAGTTTAACGTGGAATCCGAACCACGGTGGAGACCTGGCATTCCTCACATTCACAAGATGGATAAATAATTCTAGGCGCAAAAATGATTAATTTTTTTAATTTTGTGTTAAATGTGGTGTATACATAATGTTTTGTGGTAATTTTTAAATATTCATTTATAATTATCACTCATGTTCATCCTTAACTAACGCAACATTATTTTGATGAATGTTTTTTTGATAAAGTATTAAAAACATATTTTTAATATATCATCAAAGTTGATGCTTAAGTAGTAAATTTAGAACACTTTAAAATATAGTTTGTACTTAGAAATAATTTATTTATGCTCACAATTTGTTTTAATTAAAATTTTTTTTTTTGCTATACCCTACCCGCATTAAAGAAAATATCGTCACTAGAAACAAGGCAATATTATTGTAAGCGCCATTTTGCCACGTTAAAGGTACCGCTAGTCAAAAAGTTAATCAGTCGTATTAACTTAACATCTTGTATCTTGTATCTTGTATTTAAAAAAAAATGTGCTTTGGCATATTTAACTTGTGTTGGAAGAATATTAAAATAAGTTGTATAATTATCAATGAAATGGCGTTTTAAGATATTTTATTTTCCCTATAATATCATTTAGTGGCTGTTAAACTACTTAGAATCGTATGTTTTTATTGATGATATTTAACAGGATAGGACTAAGCGAGTTCTTCATTCTTTATTTATTGTAGAAATATGTTTTATAGCACATATACACAAGATTCTTATATTTCCGATTCCATTAGTTTAAGCCTTGTCAAAACATTCCAAAAAGTAGAAAACTCGCCTGATTGGTTGATTGGCGTAATTAATTATGCCATAGTATTGTGCAGAACAAAATGTTTCTTGTGATTACCGAACTTTCGTAGGTCCTAGAACAGTCTAGGCATAGACACCATATATTATAGCCCAAAGGTGATTTTATGTATTAATACACATTAAGCGTCTATAAGCACTACATTAAAAAAATTAATGGACCTAAACTTTGTAAGTAATTAACTATTGTGTTATCTTTATTTAAAAAACTTTGAACGTCATACAACGAAACAACCTGAAGCAAATCGTCACACATCTCAATTGCGATATGCATGAGCAGATTTCCAAGCATCTCAACTGCGTAGAAAATTGTTTGATGCATGATAATATTTTTGAGGCAAAAAAAAAAAGTTTTCTCTAAATAGACTCAACTAAGCTTAACTTAACTTTACATGTGTTGAAAATAAACATTACCGAGCTCTGCCTAACCTTTCTTTCCAGTTCTTCTCAATACACACTATCTCTTTCAGGTGTGTCTAACTCCCATCTGCATCTAAGTTTTCCTAAGGTCTCTTCCCATTGGTTTTGCCAGTCAATACTTTGAACACAGTTCTAGATCTCCCATTCATTCGCACAGCATGTCCTACCTACTCTAATCTATGAGATTTGATTATCCTAACAATGTCTTAGGGGGCATTCAAGTATTACGTAAGTACACTTTTGGCCATTTTTAACCCCTTCCCCGCTCTTGTAAGCAAAAATAAACAAATGCCTGACTCCCCCCATCCTCCTTATCTAAGATTTGTCAACTTTTTTCATTTATTAACAAGAATAACCATTCTTTAATCCATGCAATTTTGCCTAGATAGTAAGACAATATGTTAAAAAAATTAAAAATCATGCCATTTATAAATTGCTGCTACCTATTAACATAGAGGTGTAAATTAATATTGTTAAATAATTGACGACACTGGTATACAATGAGTTAAAATTTATTGAACAGATAAAATTAAAACAAGTTAAAACACTATAAAAGCTAAAAAATTTATTCTACTTTTAATTATTATTATTATTAGCACCGCGTCTTACTACCTGTTCGGGTTATACGCACTTACGCTAATGTGTAATGGTAGGGTGATTGTGAAGATGAAATGGAGGAGCTACAGTTTAACGTGGAATCCAAACCATGGTGGAGGCCTGGCATACTTTTAATTGAAGTTATAAAAATAGTTTTATTAGTGAGTAGACGGATATTATATTTATTTAAAAACAAAAACCCAAACTCCATTTAATTTGATGACCAAGGTCCTTGAATCCATGTCTCAACATTTTCAATCAATATGTTTCTATTTGGGGGGCTAGGTCACTCAATCCTTGGCTTAATTCTATAGGCTTCTCCACTTCTTCCTCGTTTAGCCACTCAGCATCTTCATTGCTGCCTGAAGCTGCTGGAAGGTCAAGCGGCTTGCAATGCGCCCTCTCTCAATTTGGCCAGTCTTTCTCTGTTTTACGTAAGCATTGTTCTAATCCCCCTTCCCCCCCCCCCTTGTCAGCAAAAATAAGCAAAGCACAAACTCCCTACCCCTCCTAAGGTGCTTACATAATACTTGAACACCCTCTTGTCATGAGTACAGGGTCATTATACAACCTTGGAGGTAAATCCCTTTTTTGGACCATATATCTTCCTAAGCACCTTGTTTTTGAACACCCTCAAATTTTATTTCATCATGTAAGGTAGAGTCTGTTCAGAGTAGGAATTGTTCTCTGAAAGGCCTTTTTCCCTACCAGAAATCTATTATATAGTAGGGTATTGGTAGGAAAAAAGACCTTTAAGAGAGTAATTCCTACTATGAATGTAGTATAAGATAGGTACAGTAGTCCCATGGCTTCTTTGGTGCTGACTTACATTTCACAGCTGACAGCTGATGGCTTTTGAAAATTTACCAGACCAAATTATGTATCCCTACGGCAAACCATATGATCTGCAAAAACATGTGTTTAGCAGCTGTCACTTCTGACAGTTTAAATTTAGGTATATGCTTAAATGTCTACTGTCAGAAGTCATCTGTGAGCTGTCATTTAGCACCAAAGAAGCCAAGGGGCTACTGTACCAAGTTTCACACCCAAAGAGAACGGCTGCTAAAATTATTGTTTTGTATATAGGCTATTCTGAGTTTTATATTCCTTGACAGCAGGCTAGATGTCAACAACTTACTGACCAAGTTACAGCATTCATTTCCTGACTATTCTTTTCCTAATTTACACTCTAATATTAGTGCTGGTTAAAATTGTTCATAAATATTTAAACTCATTAAGCCTGGCAAATGATATGTTACTCAGAGTATTCTCTGAATTATCATTCCCAATCTGTTTTTTCTCTGTGTTTATTAGATAGCGGACTCATAGGCACCGAAAATGTTAAAAATAGGCAAGCAAATAGCCATTAATAAAAATATGGGATTTCGGCACCAGATTAGGCATTTATAGGGAAAAAGAGCACAATAAGCAATGTGCAAAATAGATTTTATGACCAACTTTATTACTCGACTCACATAGCATTTTTAGCACCATGTCTCACCACTAATTTGGGCTGTACACATATGTACTAAATACACCAATAGGTTAGGGGTTAGAAGGTAGACTTTAGATGAAGTATATCTGCATTTGTGGGGAAGGAGAATGAAAAGTGGAAAACCATAGAGTAAAAACACCTTTAGTAAACCAAACCAAAACTTGAACATTCACCTCCCCTTCATGGATAGTCCAGTCTACTGCAACAGTTACGCCTTAGCCCATTCAACCACTTAAACGAGTCACATACTTTTAATCACTAGATAATTTTCTAGATTTTAAGTAGTGAAATGAGTTATATTTGTTTTTGTTTTTTGTTTTTTTTGCTTGAATTAATATTCTACAAAAAAAACACATTTAAATCGGTTAAGTGGTTCCATAGATATATACAAATATCCGGCTGGCACTTAACCGGGGCTTACACCAATACACCCAGTTATAATTACTATACTAAAAAATCCTGGATAAATACACTGACGAATAATAAAAACTACCCCACAGTAATTGTGTGGTTCCATAAATGTATACAAACATTCGGCTGACCCTTCACTGGGACTCCCACCGAAACACCTAATTATACGATTATGCACAAATAATGCTAAAGCCTGCCTCTATATTGATCCAGTACAAAAGTAACAACCACACCGCAATTGGTTAAATGGTTCAGGAGATAAATAAATCCGGCCGTATCTTTAAAAGAAAATAAAACCCTGACTGTATGTATGCGAAATCCTCTCTTAGTAGACATCATAATGAATAGAAATAAATGCACTGCAATAGTTTGTGAAATTCCAGGTATCCTTAGCTATAGACAGATATTATTAAATATAGAACAGAGCTACAATATATTTTTACTTGAATATATTTATATTCCAAACCTAAAAAAGCAGAGATATTATGTAAAGTGGTTTTAAGCTCGTAAAACAAAACAATATTTATCCTTGCTTTTCAATTATCATTTAAACCTCCTCACTCTGATATTGTATTATTAATTGCCTACGACATGGTCAGTTTTATTATTTGAATTTCCAGAATTGATTTAGTAAAAAAAAGATTTGACTAAAATAATCACAGTTAACATTATACTTTAAATGTATTATAAAATGATAATAATCAACGCAAATCTTAATAAACCACACCTTTACTTAATCAAAGTATTAATTATTAAAGCGTTTTACATATAGTTATATTATAGCTGCTATGGTAACATTAAATAAAATATGGAATTGAACTATGCCCTCACAAAGCTATACACAGTCATAATAACTTTGAAGAAACAAATACATTCACTTTTATAACTAAAATATGTCCAATGGATGAGATTTTAACAATATTTATTTTTTTCCCACCTGGAAATAATATAAAATATTTTAAATTAGGATTGGGACCCTTAAATTACAGAAGTTTTTTTTAAACTCAGCTTCTTACAAATAAAGTAAAAATCTCTTAGAGTTAATATATTATTTACGTTACATGTGTGGAATATAATAATTAATCATTAATAAATTTATAATTGGCTATAAACAGTAATGAAGATTCTGGAAAAGGGGAGACTTGCTTTATGTTACCATGTAAAACCAATCAATGTGGGTAACAGTGCCCAAATAACGTTTGACGTGGTTAAACTTTTAATAGCTAAAAAAAATACCAGCCCTTATGTTAATGAGAGCAAACATAATTAATTAACTTAGTATGTAAATATTAGTTATTGATTTTATCATTATCAGAACAATAAAGTAAAATTAATTTAGTAAATCAAACCATTCTGGCATCGCTAAAAGACATAACCCCTCCCCCATCACTCCTTCCCAACAGTCAAGAAATAATTTAACGACTTAAGGCCTTCTATACTTTAGGTGTTGGGCGTAGCTAGGCAAACTATCCTACAGTTATGTGTGGAGGAGTATCATACCTCGCGGGCTCATTTAATTAGAAGTTGCTACCTTTCAATCTCGACGGAGTGTACATTGTAAATAACTGGGTGAAATGCATTAGTTTTAGTAAAAAGAAATTAAAAAAATTCCACATTTTGTGAAAGTAAAAACGTATTAACATCACTCACAATCAGTTGAAATCCCTACTGTGACTTCTGTGACAGTATTCTGTGTCACTGTTGGCTCACAATAAAATAATACAAAACCATGAAAAAACACAATAACAACCAGATAACCAACCTTAAACTGATAACCAAAACAAAACAATGTGAATGTGTTCAATGTTGTGAGATATCTCCGTCTGCTACTCAGAGTAAAACTAACCACGACAGGGTCAACACCCACCACTCCGCCAGGCTCTCACTGGCATTTTACCACACAACAATAATATCCCCATGATTATACTTGAGAAACCATTATGGCGATTGACTGCCAGGTCGTAAATACCTCAAAACGTCCCCTCGTCCCAACTATCATAACAAGAACCTGCATTAAGATACACTGAAAAGAGCAGTGTAAAATAAATATGAGTTTTAAAAGATGAAACTTGTCATTATAAAAATTTTAGTATTAAGAAATTTTGTTTCTTTGTAGTTTCATACTTTTTCCTTGAGCCAGGGCCCCCACGACACAAGTCACTGATTCACCCCCTCTGGGCGGTCCTGGGTGTAACATAATTTGAGTCGATATTTTTAGTAAATGATCAGGGGAAATCAGGGAAAGAGTCAGGAATTTCATTGGCCAAGTTTAGTAGACACCATGTGAAAGATAATTGGAGAAACTGTAGGCCTACAACTAAGTTTTTAATAAAACTTTAAAACCCTTTTAATCACCACAAAAGCAAAATATATATATATATATATATATATATAAACTAATAAAGATAGATACAAATTAAAGACAAGAGAAAATAGTATGGTAAATAATTTTATAATTTAGGAGCTAAAATTTTCTTAGTAGACAATTTATTAATATCAGAAAAATTCTGAGGAACACCAAAATAACCTACTTTATTTGGTACCTTAGAATTTGAATCCAAGCTAAAACTCTACTCTAAAAATTTTTGAAATGCAACTCCAACAGGGATATATCACATTATATAAAATCCATGCAACAATGATTACCACAACTGCAAAGCAAACTGAATGAATAATCACTTTCAGTAGATTTCTATAGATGACTGGTCTAAATACTGTCATAAGAGAAGTGAAACAGAGTAATATATGTTGTAACAGAAATACAACCGGTAATGGAAAAGAGAGCACTTTTCACCAGGGAGCACAATTGAAATAAAGAGCATCATGGTTTAACAGGGAGCATAAATGAAATACACTATTACATAAACTTAATGGAAAAAGAGCATCACAGTATACTAAGAAGCGTAACTAAAACAATACACACTTACATAAATGTAGTTAAAAATGAGTATAATAGTTTGCCAAAAAGCATAACAGATCACCGAGCTCCATTATGAGAAGATGTTTGTTTTAACTGTTATGTCACTCCATGGTAGGTGCTAATTTTACCCTTGATTTTTTAGCAATGTAATTTCAATACTAATGAACCCCCTTAATATATTTGTTTTTATATTTGTTATCTATATCTGGGGGTGGCGGGGTCCCCTTGGGATATTTTTTTAGCATCATGTTATACTACCTGTTTAGATTGCACACACATATACTATATCTCTATTGAGGTATGGATGAGATAGGCTGAATTTAGAGGAAGTGTACTCTCATTTGCATGGAGGGAGAGTGGAAAACAATTTTGTAAAACAAAACACCTCGGCACACCCGACCAGAATTTGAACCTTGATCTCCCTGTCACTGGTAGTCTAATCTAATATGAGAGTGACGTCTTAGAGTAGACCATGAGGTCACTGAAGCAGATAAGAAAATATTGCATCTTATTATAAAATACTCAAAATTTAGATTTTTTATCATACATAGCTCTTTTTTTCTATTAGTCAAGAAAATTTTTAGCCCACTACTTCACAGAAATTGAACTAAATTTGTATGTCATGTTCATCTTGGATATTTTAAGGTTAAAATTTTTCTCAAAGATAGCATGCTCCATAGCGTCTGTACCAAATTTCAGCTCTAGGACTTAATTTGTACATTTAGTTGGCCATTTTGGATTGTCCCGCTTGGATTTTTCCCATAAAGATGGCATACTACAGCACCCATACCAAATTTAGACCTTCAAGAAATTTATGTTTCATCTTTTATTTTGGAACCAGCGTCGTTAATTTTTCAAGTTTCTGATGCCCCTCATAAAGTTGGCATCCACTCTAATGTCCTTAACAAATTTCAGCTTCCTAAGAGACAATAATGTTCATGTAGTTCACCATTTTGGATCCGCCATTTTGAATTTTTCTAGTTTATAGTTTTTCTCATAAAGATGGTGTGCTTCATTACGTCCATACCATATTCCAACTCTTATTTTTATCTGGAAGTGTGAGAAGGAGTTCTGAAAGGACACACAGACACTATGGATTTTATATACTGGTATGTAGGAAATCTTGGGTTGCATCGTTTAAGACCATACTAAACAATATAGAAAGGTCACTTGGGTGAGTGAATCTTTTTCCTATGTAATTTTACAGTTTTATTTTTTAATTCCTTATATCATTATTATTATTATTATTAGCACCGCGTCTTACTACCCATTCGGGTTATACGCACTTACGCTAATGTGTAATGGTAGGGTGATTGTGAGATGAAATGGAGGACCTACAGTTTAACGTGGAATCCGAACCACGGTGGAGACCTGGCATTCCTCACATTCACAAGATGTCTTGTCAGAGGTGAAGGAAGGGTTTGGTAATCGGATAAATCTTTGCCGGGACCTGGGATTGAACCCCGGCTGCCAGCATAGAAGTCTGACACCTTACCCCTAGACCACCAGGTCACCCAATTCCTTATATCAAGATATTCGATTCTCTTGTGTTTTTATGTTTGCAAAAATGCATGGAAAATATAAATATTTTGTTAATTTTTATTTAAAAAAAAGGCCAAAAATGAAAGGTATAAGGGGTATCATTCTCGAAAAACGAGAATAGTACACAAATAGTGCAGAAACATTTAACAATTCTTCAATACATTATACAAGCCTAAGCATGTTTGGGGAGGGAATAGTAAAGTGGGGAATATTCTTTAATTGTTTATTTGCCAATCCGTTATGGAAAATCTAATGTTTTACTATCCATATACACAAAAATAAAAGTAAATTTCCATATGATAAAAAAACTAATATGGTAAATAACTAAAGATAGTTTAAAGAAATTAAAGCAAACTCAACTAATTAACTCGTAAATGTTCAGCCATACTCTGACACAATGTGCAGAACACCTCAATTTAAGAACTTATGTGAATCTTTATCCACATAAACCATTCAATGTGGTCAAAAACCAATCTTGATCATACAATTCTGAGTGATTTATTATTTTAATTAAAAACACTTTCTACATCTTCTAATTAAAGTACTTGAAGTAGACTGTCACACATTTCGATCAAAACTGAGAACCACACAGCTTGGCATCAGGGATATTTTGGTGCACAGTAATTATAATGTTTATAATTAAAACCATAACCTAACCTTTCATGTGTAAATATTTTTATGGACTAATTTGTTTTAAAAATGGCTTTATGAATATGAATGGAATGGCCTATTATGATAGGAATGTAACTAATGTAATGTTAATAGCCTGTTTTTGAATACTGTATTATAGGGCAGGATCTCAGAATTTAATGAAAAATATGTTGGTGGCTGAAAGGGTAGGTTTTATTAGTTTGGGGTAGTTTATGATAAAAAAAATATGCTAAATATTGTGTATTTAAATACTTTTGGTGACATGTGGTGAAATTCTTTTAATTTTTGTTCTATATATTGACTAACATTCTTCTGTGAATTATATTAGTTTTCTTTAGTACTTTAAGCATTTAACACTAGTAGGTATTAAAATGCGATGCTAAGTATTAGTATTATTTAATTTTCTAAACAATTTAAAAGCATTTTACAATATTAATTTCGTTTTGCCTTTGTTTTGTGAATTATATGAGCTTTCTTTAGTACTTTAAGGGTAGGTCTCACCAAATATCTAAAAAACCTGTACTACTAACCTCCTTAAATCTGATGGTAGTTATTATTAATTAATAGCTTTGTACATTTTACACCTATTAAAATTAAGGTTGGTTGTTTCAACAAAATTAATTTGATTTCTGTAAATCTAACCATTAAAAAGATATAAATTATTGGATTTCAACTTTTAAAATAATTTTTATGATTTTTCTTTCATGATTACGCCCAAATACTTTTTCAAAAGTTTGATGTCTCTGTTTTCAAAAAGATTGTTTCTATGGCTATTTCCTGGATATTTTAGAATTAAAAAAAATTTTATTTGATTAATAATTTGAACAAGGCTCATATTTTAAAAAACTATATCTATTAATTAAAAATAAACTTAAGAAAATAATTAAACAATTATTATTTCACCTCCTCCATATTTTAATACTTTTTCATCTGAACAGTTTTCTGAAACAGTACTTTTTAAATAATTTAGAAGCACTTTACAATATTATTTCATTTTGATTTTGTTTATGTTTATAGATATCAAAAAAATATTAAATTTTCTATAAAATTAAATATCCAAAATTACAGACTGCCTCCCTATTTTTTTAGGCTACTGTTCCTGAACTAGAAAAATATCCTACATTTAAGGTCCTTTTTTTTGTAATATTGTATACTATTTTACATAGTAAAAAAAAATTAGAAAAGTGTTTATTGGTCACAAATCTGTTACCACATTAGGATTATATTATCTCTAATGAATAGAAAAATAAATTATATAGGGATATATTCTCACTATTATAATAATTTGATTAAACATTTTCTCAAGATGCTGAGTCAAATATGAAAAAAATGTATAATTACTTACTTTTTTTTTTTAGGATTCTAAATGGAAGAGGTTAATGTGAATAGTATGAAAAATAGTGCAGTACAACATATTCATGTGGAACCTGACAATATATCAATTTTACAAATGGAAGATAATATTGAAGAACCACTGGAATCTCCTCCACAAACTGATACAAATGAAATAGGTCCACCTATTTCACAAAGGGAAGATATTGTTGAACAATCGTTTAATATTTTATTCACATCTCCACCCAAATTAAATGAGTCTTACCGAATACAACAGCAGATTGGTACTCTTGAAAGGCAACATGAGTTATTGCAAACTACAGTTAAGTCTCATCAACTGTGTCATAGTGAACATATTCAAGAAAAAGATTTTAGAACTAAATTTCCACCATTAGAAACTTATGAGCATATGCAACAACATATAGTTTCTACAGTTCCTCAACCTCATTCTTCAAAAGTACCAGAACACAGTTGTAGTAAAGCTGAAAGGGACCAAACTCATACTTATGAAAATCAAGCGGCAACCTCGCTTGCCAATTTACAAGATAGCCAAATGACTGGTGATTCTAGTTTTGTGCCTTGTTTTAAAAACTCACAGCACTTATGTAAAAGTAAAAACACTCATGATCAAACTAACTCTGGCTTGGAACAAATTATGGTGGTCCACCATTCACAGGCTCCACTAACTCATGAAGTAACTACTAAATATTTGCAAGATCACCAGAAAACAGAATCTTCTAGTAACTTACGACATAGGTCAACTCAAATACGTCGGCATTATGGACCACAAAATTATTGTAACCTAAACCAGACTAGACCACATCACTTGTCTAACGACCAAATGTATTATGTTAATTCATCACACCAATATATGAGTAGCGGTTTGTTGGGAACTCCTCATCATATGGAACAAATAATTCACTTGCTTGGGCCATTGTTGGCATACATAGAGGAAGTAAAAAATTATAGAACATATACTGAACCAATACAATTTCCGTCTAGACCTCCCCATTCTGTGCAATATTATCAACCCAATCAAGAACATATTTTTCGAAATGTTTATAATAGTCAGCAAAGTCTTGGACAAATGCAGAATAGTCATTCCATACAACAGAATAACCAATTTGGCCCACATGGTCGACGTGACATAAATTTTCCTAAACTCCATGTTCCACAGCAACAACTACGTCAAGAAACTTTTTCTTTAGTTTATGAAAATGTTGGTCATTTATCAAATGATGTCCATAGTCAAAACTTCACCAACACTGGTAAGTTATAAATTATAACGGGCTACTTGAGTTACTCTAAATTTATGCCATCAATATTTTTGTGCTGTTTTTTATTGTGGTTTAAATATTGTAACATTTTAATTCTGTTAACATTATTAAATATATTTTTTAATATAAAATTTGATCCTCTTAAAATTAATGTAGTTAGATTAAATACCCACAACCCTATCTCCTTCCGTTTCTCTCATTCTGCCATGCTCATACTAACATTCAATCTATCTCAATTATGCTTTCCCCTTTTTCTTTCTCTTTCTTTTCTACAAGTTGTATAATGATTTATAGGCTTATCCAAATACATTTTTCAACTACTATTGAATGAGTATGAACAGTTTTGATGAAATTCGTTCCTCTTAGGACATTAAATGGTTATAGATTAATAATTCTTGTCAAAGTAGAAATTCTTATTTTCTGTTACAAATCTAATAGTTCAGAACTGTTTTCTGATTCATGCCTGAGAGTATACGGTGTCCATTTCTCTTGATTAAAATCAAAGCAAACTAGTCACTAAAATACAAATTATCTTAAATGTAGAATCGATTGAGAGAGGAGACAGGTGATGTTGGCTGACTCTTCTTTGCAAGTGTGTGCAGATGTGTTAAAACCTGTAGGTTACTATAAAGTTGGCCAACTTAAGAGTTGCATTGAGTTTTTAGCAAAACTCAAACTATTTAATCAGACAACTACATAGTTGCATGTGTGTGCACTCATGTGTGTCATTGATTCTCAATGATGCAACTAAATAGACGGCTGACTCAAAATTGCATGTGTGTGTGGGGCTTAACTGATTGTGATGCAATTTTTTAAATTTTTATGATATTTATTGATCCAGGTTTTAGCACATATTATCCTTACACTTAATAGAGGTTAGTAGTGGTCTTTAAAGCTTTAAAAACTGCTGAATGTTCTCTTGATTTGAAGGTCACCAAGGAAACATCTAACACAAAAATTGCAAGGAGAAATTATAGGATGCATTTCAACTTGAAATCTAAAGAAAAATCTTAGGACTGTAGAAACAACATTCAAATTTGTCAAAGTTTTAAGCGTGTGTTTACTCACTGAACTATCAATCATCATTTAACCAACACACCAAGCATTTCATTTGAGAATTATTCAAAACTCGATAAATTTCATGAAATTGATAAACATGGACAATGTTTTTGATTTTACTAAGTGTTTTATTCATACTGTGGAGTGACAAAGGCGAGGACTGCCACACGTACATTGACTGTTATAACCATAGGAAGTTAAGTTAAATAAATTAGTGATGAAATTGGAATATTAAAAATGTTGATGAACTTATATTAATATAAATATAAACTCTAACAGTCAAACTTAAATGTTTCTGAAGTACAAATGTTCGACTGTTCAAGCTTAAATCTATATTATGCTAATTTCATCAACATTTTTAATATTCCAATTTCATCACTAATTTATTTCGTTTAATTCATATATTTTATTAAATCTAATCTTCTTTTATTTAGTCATTTAGTATTCCTGATGATGGTATTTAAATACTATAACATTTCAAATTAAATTCAGATGGTCTTCAACCAATTTTGACATCGAGGTGCAAGAAACTTTGAAAGCACACATTGTTTCACATTAAAATAAAATATATCCTAATTATAAATACTTTATATTTCCTGATTAACTATTATTTCTATTTCATTCCTTGTCTTTTAAATTTATACTTTTTTATTATTATAACGTTTGATCAATATTTGCTGTTTATAAAGTATGACATTTAAATTTACATGTAACATTCAATATGGCATGTAACTTATGCTTTTGACCTGTCTTAATGATACATTTTAACTTATGTAAAGTGTACCAATAAGGTAACATCTATTTCTTATATAATTCATCATCTAGTGTTTAATTAAAATGTCTTTATAAATACATATACTTTTTTACATATGTTGATCATTTTTATTTAAAAATCATTTTAGATTCTTAAAATTTCATCACTAGTCAATTTTTTACTGTACATTTAATCTATTGAGTTTATTCAAATTTCTACTTTTGTATATTGAAATAGTTTTTTATTCACCATTCTATATCTCGATTAATTTTTTTTAGAACACTAGTCAATCTTTTATTAACTTTAATCTTACTTTAAATTAATATTAGTATACCAAATTTAAAATCTTATTATATTGTAACACTTCTTACTTAAATTATTATTTAAGAATGTTTTATAAAATGTTTACTATATTCTTCACTTGTTCTATCTCTCAAATATTTACACTCATGCACACATTCACTATTTCTCTAGCAATCACACTTTCAATAATATCACTATCTCAATCACATGACTTTAAATCAAATTACTCTCACACTCACATTACTCTCTCAATCACACTTTGATCAACACTATATTTCTTAATTACACACTCAATCTCACATGCCCTTGCATCCACACTCATACTCTTCTCTTTCACACTTTCTCACACTATCTCTTGCACTCTTTACACTGTCTCTCTCAGTCACACTATCTCACACTCACTCTCACAGTATATCACACTCACTGACTCATACTATCTTGCACTCACACAATATCTCACACTCACTAACTCATGCTATCTTGCACTCATGCTATCTTTCTCTCACTAACTCATGCTATCTTGCTCTTACTCAATATCTTGTACGCACTCACTCCTACACTATCTTGTAATCACTCACTCCTACACTATCTTGTACTCACTCCTACACTATCTTGTACTCCCTCCTATACTATCTTTTTATCACTCACTCCCACACTATCTTTTACTCACTCACTCCTACACTATCTTTTACTCACTCACTCCTACACTATCTTGTACTCACTCCTATACTATCTCACACCCACTCATTCTCACACAATCTTACACACTTTCTCTCACAAAATCAAACTGCTATATCTCTCTCTAACTCTGTCTAAAACACTCACAAAAACACACATTCACGCAAAAACACACTCACACTCACACTCACACTTACACACTCACACTCACACTCACACTTACACACTCACACACTCACACTCACACTCACACTTACACACTCACACTTACACACTCATTCACTCTCACATACATACACACTTTCTCTCTCACACTCTCATACATACACACTTTCTCTCACACACACTCACACACACACTTACACACACACACACTCACTCACATTTACACACAACACTCACATTTACACACAACACTCACATTTACACACATTTACACACAACACTCACATTTACACACACACACTCTTACACACATTTACACACACTCACTCTTACACACATTTACACACACTCACTCTTACACACATTTGAACTCAATATTGCACTCTCACACTCTATCATGCACACACTCTCACTTTAACCTACGCTTACTCTTTCACTCACTCTCACTTGCAATCACATTCACTCACACATTCATCTATCATCATTCATACACCCATTCATCATAATTCACAATCAGTGCTTTCTAATATTTCCAAACAACTCTACTAATTAAAAATGTTTATATATTATATTTCAATAGATTATTGACTTAAATTAACATAAATTATTAAGGTAGACATACCACTAGCTGACACTTTTAGAATAAATTGACTTCTCATCCAGAATGGTAAAGGAGTTAAATGAAGAACATAATGAATGAATGCATCATTAGATAGATCATACTACTTTAAATGCAGTTAGTCTATTAAAACTTTCAAATATGGATATTGACATTTTAAAAATTATATATAACGTTACTTTGACAATGTACCAGTAGCTGACAGTCACAATTTGCTCATGTACCAGTAGTTGACATGTAGTGATCCGATAGCTGACATATTCATATTTATTTGCTTATTTAGGATATAGATTTTTACATGATAATTTTATACATAGATGTCATGAATTTCTGTAATTTGCTTTAAAGAATTAAGTAATTACATTCATTTATTATTTTTTATATCACATAGTAATAAAATAAAGGTAGTTTAGGCTACTGTTATGGATTATTAAATATACAAAGACATGTTTATGTGTATAATCTAAAGTAAGGCTACTAATTTTAAGAGCAAATGTTTTTCCATCAACTATTTGTTCAACTGTACCTACCTAAATTAATGTATTCACTTTTAAATAAGTTAGGCCTTACTTTTCAAATACATCAGACACTGGGTGGTCAAAAACATATTTAACTCGCTCACCAGTTACTTTTAACTGTGGTGTTTCCAAAATGCCTAAAATTTGAGATAATTTGACATAAGAGATGTCACGATCATTAGCAACAAAAGATTTTTTGCACTTACCAGTGCAATTCAAAGCCATCACACTTAACTCTTCGTGTTCTTCTTCAGGTGGTCTATGTATAATGCAAACATATCTGAGTTACGTTTACCTCCAATGAACTCGATTAAAACAAACACACCCTGTTTCAATTTGTGAGGAACAACTTCTTGAAGTTTAATTGCACAATCTTCAATCTCTTCTAAAGAAGAATCACTGGTTTCAACAAATTCTACTTCTTCATCAGAACTATCACTTTCAGAGTAGATATTATGGGTGGCCTTACATTTTTTCAGTTTCTTTTGTTTATCTTTTTCCAATTTTTGACTTTGTTTTTCTTCCCTTTTCTTTTTCCGTTCTTCTTTTTCCTGTTCTTTTTTATTCTTTTCCTCTAACTTTTTTGAGTTGTACTCTTGCCACTGTGAAGATGACACAACTGATGGAACCTTTTCTCTCTTCTTTTTTGAACTTGGTGTTTCTTTGTCTTCAGGCCAAAACAGTACCCTTTTGAATGGGGATGGTATAGAAGGTAAAGGCGTTCTTGCTTGTTCTTTTCCACTAGTTGAAGGTGTAGCCAAAGTAGATTTGTCCTGGAATGCTGGTAATTGAGAGGTTGATGGAACAGTGGTTACATCAATACGGTAATGTCTCAATGGGGAAGGGGAAGAAGATGTGGTGAGCTCTTTTGGCATGTTTGATGATTTAGCTCGAGTGTTTGGAAAGTTGACAACTGTAGGGTTGTCATCAGGATTAAGCTTATCAAGTTCAGAGGCTTGTATTGATATATGTATAGCCTTCCATAAATTATACAAAGATGTATCTTCTTGTTCACCAGTCCACACATCCCCTTCATTATTTTTGAATGCCTGTATTTTTATATCACCAATGAAATTTTCCAAAAATTGTACGTGTTCATTAAAATTATTTATATTAGCACCCAATGGCCTTTTATCATGTGTCATGACAGGAAGGTTATCTGTATTTATTTTGTCAAAGTCAAGTGCATTAGGGTCCCATGGAACAAGCCCACATTTTCTAAACCCATTACGAAGCACATCTGGTGTAATTCGCTCCTTCATCGCCACATTCAAAAGTGGCGCAAAGTGATGACGCTTCAGCTCTTCACCATGATTGTCCATTCGCCAGGAGTGAACTTGATTTTTCCAACCAGCCTTAAAGAGTCCTAAATATGGCTACATCCATGGGCTGCAACATATGGGTAGCATTTGGGAATAGTGCTACTAGAAGTATCCAATTGGTTGAACAAAATTGGCTAAGATGCAGGGATAGATGAAAGGTATGTCCATCTACAAACAAAATGACAGGTATTTCAATGTTCTATTTTACTATCCATGGGGTGACCTGGCGGTCTAGGGGTAAGGTGTCAGACTTCTATGCTGGCGGCCGGGGTTCAATCCTCGGTCCCGGCAAAGATTTATCTGATTACCAAACCCTTCCTTCACCTCTGACAAGACATCTTGTGAATGTGGGGAATGCCAGGCCTCCACCGTGGTTCGGATTCCACGTTAAACTGTAGGTCCT
>CABFVX010004860.1:29771-41601 GCA_902151425.1 Timema shepardi
AAGTTTACTTACCTCTTAGTTAGTAGTTCTAGCAAAGATAAACAAAGAAGACAAGCTGATACATCACTTTAGTACTTCAAACATATTGATTGCATTTTTGATTTTCAAAGAACAGGACTAGAAGATTATTGTCAAGAAATTAACAGGCTTTAATTTGGATGCTCACAGAACATAGTTGAAAGTAGAGTTTGCTTATTTGTAAGGAAATATTAATGAAGTGTCAGCTATAGGAGCTCTGTCAGCTACTGGTACGTCTACCTTAATACAAATTAATACAATTCTTTTTAAATAATGTATAAGCCTTACTCAGTAATGTAACCTGTAATACAAAAGCTAAACTTAAATCAACAAGTTGTTTATTTATTCAGAAATATATTTTTATTATTGTCACCTAAACATTTAACACAAAATTACACAATCTACAATATCTATAAAATGAATAGTTTTCTTGTAATATTGTGCCAATTTTTTTTTAATATCTGACAATACTTGGTTGTTAAAAAATATGCTGTTCATAATGTTTATGGTCCTTTTAAGAAAATCTACAAAACTTTCACTAAACAAATAATATAAATACATTAATGTACTTAGGGATTAAAACAATCTACGCTAAAATAGATCATTTTATTTTATTATTTTTGTGAACAATTAAACCATCATTTCTTTTTTTTACAGTAGTTATTTAACAATAAGTTGCTCATAATGTTTATAACCCCCTTGAGAAAAGCTATACATTTTTTGCCACACAAACACACATAATCACTGTTTTTTTATACTTTTGTCATTCCGAACTGCAATTTTATTTAAGACACATATTTTTTTAATTAGGTGTTGTTAATAAATTGGATTCTACCCCTCAGACAATCATTTATGTTATTCCTTCAACATGCTTTCCAATACTTAAAATGAGATCAGATGAGGCAGAAAGTTCACTCCTATTCATTGTATTAAAATATTGGCCTCACAATATTTTTATTCTTCATTAAGTCGCAACAAGAGCTACAACCTAAGTTTGAGGCCAACTTGTCTCAATATATTTAGGTTTTTTAAGGACTATCAAAGTAAACTGATCATGTAAGTTGTTAAGTTTCTTTAGTGCAATCTCAGAATCTTCACTATATTCAGATTCAATTATGAATTATAATCTAGTAAAACATGCTTCCACCAAGTTTTTTTGAAAGTTTAATTTGCTCTCAAACCTATCAAAGTTGTCGTCGCAATATTCAAGTGATGATTTTAACTGGCTTCACTGTTTTAAAGTAGTTTTATCAAATACCACACAGCCTTAGAAGTAATTACATTAGAATTAAGAGTTATGCCTCTGGTAACATACACCTCAACAAGCATGTCTCTTTTAATTTTAATACAACTTCTAACCTTAAATGAAGATGTAATTTACAATTTAAATAAAGCTCACACATTCTCAGTAGTATGAACAGCCCAGTCTCTGTGATGAGAAGTTACCTTAAAACTGAAACCTCCTTTGAATGAACTCTGTACACATGAAACCTCTTTTGAATGAACTTTGGAACTTTAAGAAAACCAGTATTTATTTGTTTCATTCTATTTATTTTACTGTTAGTACTTTAAACAGTTTAGTAACACTTGAAGTGCGACTTGGACTTCATTCAATAATAGTACACGGTAATTTTCACCACAGCTGTTTAAAGGTTAGTCGTACAAAGATGAATGCTAGCGGATCACTGATCCGAGCAGAACTGACTGAACTGAGTTAACTGACTGCCTTGATTGAACTGACGTAAATAAATTTGACAGGGTTGAACTTGCGTCCCACCCGCGCGGACGGTAGAGGAATATACTAAGTGACCTGCCCTCTACCGTCAAACACGGCGGGTTCACAGTTCAACCGCGCGGGTAATACGTAGAGTGTGACGTCACACTACAAAACTAAGTCTCGTACAAAAATTTCATAAGAATTAATTTGATTTTCCTCTTCATCCCACTTAACTTGCTGCACTGTCCTCGTCTCTTTCCGTGGATTTCGTTTAGTAGTAATCAGTAAAACTTCAGTGTGAAGTTAAATATAAGGTTTATTTCAACGATGAATCAAATACAATAATCTCGCTTGACGTGTGCCTTGGGCTGGATGGAAGTAGGGTGGCCGACTAGCCTACCCTCGCCAGGAGGTGTTGACTGTTCCGAGGCTCAGGAGAGAATTACTTTACTTAAAACAAACACACTCTGAACAATCACGTACGCTACCGCTCCAGTTTCCTAAGCCCACCACAAAATGCACACGTCACACACTCCCCCCCTTTTACATAAGAATTATAAATGATTGTACAATACAAAAGCATGTACAATACAAAAGCATCTAAATAATCACTAAATAAATTACAAACTAATACTTAACCCAGTAAATACAAAATAAACAAACAGTTTACATAAAAGCAAGGAATACATAGAACGAACCTAGAATGAACTTCATGAATACAAAGTAAACATAATATACTGAGCCTCATAAATACATTGTATACCTAGACTGGCCGGTCATCTTAAGGATATAATAAATTTAGAATGATATCAGCAAAGTGTATTCACCACCCTATGTCAAAATAGGTAAAACTTCAATTTGTTTACGAATTTTAATTGTTCATGTCAATATAGTCTTAGTTACCTATTCACATTATTATTATTTCGAAGACCCTTAATCGACACTTAAGGTAGTCTATAATGTTTTAGGTTTACTTATACTTTTTCCATAATTTACTTTTATTTAAGAACCTTTTGAAATATGACATATATTATGTTACATCTTTTTATACATTAAAAAATCACTTCTAAATTAAATAAATAAATACATGGTGTCCTGGTGGTCTAGGGGTAAGGTGTCAGACTTCTATGCTGGCGGCCGGGGTTCAATCCTCGGTCCCGGCAAAGATTTATCTGATTACCAAACCCTTCCTCACCTCTGACAAGACATCTTGTGAATGTGAGGAATGCCAGGCCTCCACCGTGGTTCGGATTCCACGTTAAACTGTAGGTCCTCCATTTCATCTCACAATCACCCTACCATTACACATTTGCGTAAGTGCGTATAACCCGAACGGGTAGTAAGACGCGGTGCTAATAATAATAATAATAATAAATAAATACATGGTGTACGTAGGGTACTTAAAGTGTCCCTCAAAATAGCACCATCTAATCCTGTCTACGGGTGTCCTTTCAAACAAACCACCCACCTCTTTCCTTTAGGATTCAGTCAAGATCAATCAGAGCAGTTACAAAATATACCTCGCAACCAGAATAACATCCCTTTACAGAGAAAAAACCCACACACAAAAGAAAAAAAGAAGGGCCTTTCCCGCCTTACGCGTTGTAGTAGTCACCAAATGTAATAGATCAAGGGGGTATGCAAAGAGAAGTGGGAAACCAAACTCTTAATCTCTTCTGGACAGTTCACTGCGCACAGGGCTTCAGTTGTGAGACATGGGCTCTACGACTCGGTATTTGGTGAGAGGGTCAATTAGTAGCACCGTCACCGGGGTCAAAACTTGACTAATTACCATCGGTTCTGACCATCTGTAGTTTAACTTGGACATTATTCCGTTAATATTAGGGGTATCTTTGATGATTGTTGACTTTTCATTTAAAACAAGGGATTCCCCTTGGGGACGTCCTGGTAACTCTTCTTCTATTACTGCCCGCGTGAGCTCTCTATCTTTTATCTTAACTGACTTTCCTTCTACTCTTGTTCTAAGTCATTCACATAGTTTTAAACAAGTCTCTTTGACTTCTATTAATCTTGCTTCGTCTATGGTCGATCTTTCTAGCCTTGTTGAAAGATGTAATAACGAGGTATGGTATTTCTTTAATTGACTAGGGGTGAACTCTGTCTTATCGGTTATGTCTTTCTGTAAGTTATTTAACTTAAGTTCTACAATCGGAACTTTTTCCGATAGCGGCGGAATTAAGGAGGCTTTCACTCTCGAGGAATTTGTGTCCCTTTCCTCATCGAATAGCTGAAGGAGTTGGCTACGTAACTCCTCCACAGTAACTAACGGAGCTTCTCCACGAATATTAACTTCGTATTGAAGTTCGTCTTTAAACAACCTATGTGGGTCTAAGTCTATGATTACATTAGTACTTACAATTTTGTTAAAGCATGCCCTACTATTCAATTGTACTGTACCATTGTTTTCCTGGTTTGCATTAATCTCCTTCCTTAGCACAATAATTAACTTTTTTGGCACCCACTTCTCTCCTTTAAATATTACAAATGCTCTAGTACTATTTGGCATTAACTGTACCCAAAATAAGAGGTTTTCTACCTTCAAGATTAGTAATAAATAGACAATGAACACATAACGTCAAAAACAGCGTCAAACGAAGCCTATACTTAGTTGGACCTTGTTTACGTTTCATCTTTCCCAATGGCTAGTGGTTTCAGAGTTAGTTTGCATACCCCTTATCTAACCCAATAAATATTAATTCTTAACTCGAACAGGTATTTGTTAACAACCATTGGCCTTAGTCTCCATAAAGCTTAGTAATTAGTTGCGAGTATTTTGTGGCACATAGATTAATACATGTTCCAATACATTAGTATCACAAATGGTTTTAGACTTATCCTTAGTTAATATTTATTTTACTTTTTAGACTACCCTTTATATATATATATATATACTATTTTTTTTGCACATTATTTTAGCAAATATATTCCTGGTGAGTTTGAGTTTGTTATTGACACAACCTGACGCTTTTGACATATAGTTTATTCACTTGCTTTCTCGCTTAACATTATGTGACTTCATAGTGTTTTTAACTATTTTTAGAAAGAAGAATATACTCTTTACATATTTTCTTTCCAAAAAATTAAATGAGATGAGTTGCGCCCATCTACCACCTTTCCCCTGGGTTTTTACACTTAGCTGTCAAATGTTGTTGCTGACTAGTAGATTCCAGAGGCCTCCCTCATTGTTGATCCGTTCGTGACTCCAGCCTTGGAGTCCCCTGTTCGGCGGAGTTTCTCGAACCCTCGGGTCCTTGTTGAGTTTTGGGCTGGGATGATTACTTGCGGTCTCGTCTGCCCCCTGGGATGGGTCTAGGGACCGCCAAGGTTGATCCTAATGGCTCCGTAATCTTGTTTTGGACCGTATTGCTGCGACATGATAGCGATATTGAATCGTGCTGCCATCAAAGTTGGTGAGATGTCATCGAATGGGCCCAGTTCACCTCCTGGGATTGCCTTGTTGATTCGGACTGGTTCACTATTGTCGACTGGCTGGTTGTGTCTTGTTTGCCTGAATTGGACATTATTTATAACGTGTAGCGATGTTGTTGTGTCGTTGCCATAGCTTTGCTATATTGCCATTGCTCCGCTACCATTGCGCTGTCCTCATCCCTTTCCGTGGATTTCGTTTGGTAGTAATCAGTAAAACTTCACTGTGAAGTTAAATATAAAGTTTATTTCAACGATGAATCAAATACACTAATCTCGCGTGACGTGTGCCTTGGACTGTATGGTGATAGGGTGGCCTTCTAGCCTACCCTCGCCAGGAGGTGTTGACTGTTCAAAGGCTCATGAGATAATTACTTTACTTTACTTAAAACAAACACACTCTGAACAATCACGTACACTAGCGCTCCAGTTTTCTAAGCCCGCCACAAAATGCACACGTCACATTGCTCTTCTGAAGCTATTAGACGTTTTTCAGTTTCTTTCCAACTTTCGTTTGGATTTTTTCATTTCCTAGATTTTGTGATTGGAAGATAGGATGGTAATTTATGAATTATTTTAGGAACAGCACTGTTACATAAAATAGGTTACTGAAGAGGAAACTTGCACACTTTACCATTTTTATCGATATTTTTTTCTACTGAGATCATGTCAGTAGTGTAAAAATGTTGAATACAAACAACAATCCTATCATTTGGTTGCCAATCACTTCTCAGTATCGCTCTTATCCACTTGTTACAATTTACCTTATTTTTTGGAAATTCTAAAATATCTGTTATATACTTTTGCTCGTATTCTTGAAGCATAGTTGCTTTTACATCCAGGAACAACACATGAGCTCGGTATGACAACGAATTACATTAAAACACTGCAAATGAAAACACAGTTAATAACAAAAGATGACGTTCTAGCACGCCGATGTGCTCTTGGTAGATGTCGCACACCTTGGCCATTATTATAGACGGCCATGCTAATACTCATCCATAAATTTCCATTTTCTTTCACACACCCACATTTCCACTATCTCCCACAACAACCATTCAAATTTTCCTACACCCACACTCTCTTGTTCACACACAATGCATGTATCACAGGACACTATATAAACCCATTTTAGAAAGTAACATCTAGCAGTCTGACTGGAAAAAAGTCCTTTCAGACTACCTTACCATTATCCGAATATATGTATCACAGGGCAATGACATGCACATAAATAACATCCTAACTAATAAAAAAAAATTATAATCAATATATATGTGTGTGTGCACATGCACATGCGTTATGTTTTTTTTATAAACCAAGACATAATCAGATACTAGTAACAAAGTTTTGAGAATGTTTGAGTATTTATTTTCATCAATATTTCCTTGTTTTGCAGACAATGATTTCAATAGTAACACACACGAAATTGATCTCCAAGTTACTTCTGACAGACAACTTGTTAACAATGATGTCTTTGATAACTGTGAGTATTTAACTAAAAATATTTTTTTATACATACATTTTAATTTTACCATTTTATTCAAATTGTTACATAAAGTTTGCTTATATTTATTTTCCAATCACTACATTATACTCACTTTATTCTATAATTATAATGTGACATGTAATAAATATACTGTCAATCTGCTAGTGATTTTGTCAATCCATTATTTATTATTTTTATTACTTTTATTACTATTACTATTTATTATTATTATTATTATTATTATTATTATTATTATTGTTATTAAGTACATCTTCAGTTCAAGGTGAGTTCAGAATATATTTGAATTTGAAAATGCCTTTCAATCTTGTCTCGAAAACTTTGATTAGTTTAACTTAATTAACTTAGGGGATTTATTAAATGTATTTGTATACCTCCATTAATATAAATTTACTGTTATTAAATTGTTGGTTCTCATGCAGTAACTTACAACTCCTCTTAGAATTATTTGTTTAGGGTACAAGCTTTGCGGCATGATAATGTAGTTATGAGTATAAAAGTTTCAAAATTGTGATATGGAACCAATGCAGATGCTATATGTACCATTACAAATACTGGTACAGTACAATTATATTTTCATATCCAGATGTATGGTATACAAAGACTTCAAAGAAGTTTGTAATGCTGAAAAAAAAAAAAATTCTAGAAACTATAAGTGGTTTTCATTTATTTTGACATTACAAAGAGTTTCAACCACTGCTCCAACATGGCAGGCACATCTTTATTATAATATTGGATGTTATCAAAGCCTGCAGGGAGACAGCTTCAATTCTACTTTATAATTCATTGAGCCTAGTACACATGAGTGAGAGAGATTTAACTACTAAAACCTTTCAGCGTTCTAGTGCTGGAGACGTTTTGAGCAACGTCACCTGGACAAGGGAATCATATCCAGGACCTTTTGGCTTAGCGCTTCAATGCTCTTTTACTGAGCTATCCAAGGATATTCTTTTAAGATTAGCATTAGGGTGGGGTTTTTACAAAAACTTAGATAATACTTTTCAAATATCTCTACCAAAATAAACTACTGCAGACCAAAATGGTGAGCAAACCGGCCAAGAAATATCCCCAAATTAAGATATAAGCTGCCCAGGGAAGGTTTCATGCAAAATTGCCATATTACATTTTGTTATATTTTGGAACCAGCTCTCCAATATTGAATATTTCTTCAAATCGTAACTACATTCTAAAAATCAAAACTGTGTGGGGATCTGCTGTAACTTTGGCAGTTTCACTATCAACATAAAAAAAAAGAATGGACCAAATATGGGGATTGATGAAATACCACACCAAGCTGTGACCTTTGGGGAATGAAGAGGTCACTAATGGATTTCATGAAGATTTTCATTTTCCCAGTAAAAATAGTTTTGTTTGTTAACTTTGCTGTTTACATAAAATTAGCTTTGTCTTATATGAACACCATGCTAGCTATCTAAAGTCTTGTTTTTTGCATATCAAGAAATTGCCTTGAGAAATCTAATTAGCTAACTTTATCATATGTACTTATTTGTTGTGTACTAGCAATTTTATGTGGGTGGAATTTAATGATCTAAAGTATTCACCACACAACAAGCAGCAGCTTTAAGCGAAGGTTGGCAGCCCACATGATAACTGACCATTTAGGAATAGATATGACTGATACACACAATATAAGCTTTCATTGGTACACACTGAGGTTGTCCAGGGTATTTATTATTATTATTATTATTATTATTAGCAGCGCGTCTTACTACCCATTCGGGTTATACGCACTTACGCTAATGTGTAATGGTAGGGTGATTGTGAGATAAAATGAAGGACCTACAGTTTAACGTGGAATCCGAACCACGGTGGAAGCCTGGCATTCCTCACATTCACAAGATATCTTGTCAGAGGTGAAGGAAGGGTTTGGTAATCAGATAAATCTTTGCCGGCACCGGGGATTGAACCCCGTCCAGGGTATTTACTCAGCCACTATGCACATGTGCACATGTATGCATATACACACATGCACATATATGCACACACACAGACAAAAGACATGAGCTCTTAAGAAACCAACTAGATTTACTAATCACAAAATGTTTAGTGACAGGGATGTGAGCAAGTTGTTTTTCTCACTTTGTCACTTTTAACCACAAATGAATGTTTGTTTTTTATTTTCGAGTTTTTCCTTATAACTAGGGACATGCAAAATTCACATTTGCGATAAAAGAAATTTTTACACAAATTCTACTGTTTTCATGTGAATAAAACATTTAAACTTTTTTCTAAATAAACACCATATCTTAGTAATTTGGCAAATGCCACATCATGCGATAAAATTTTCAACGTGGTAACACAGGGGATAACACTATACCAGGGCTGCTGTTTATACGAATAGTATCAGTTTTATTCATTTTTTGAGTATAAAATGTATCACAGAAAATGAGTGTTTTCAGGATATTTAAGCTCTTTTTATTTGAGGTTAACATTTAAACTAATGATTTCTACTTTTACACATTGCAATACCTAAATTTCGATAGCTCTTTTCTTTGTTTACAGCCTCGTAAAGATTTCACGCTTGTTCCAAGAACATACATTAATAAATATGGACCTAGCTACAGGCGGTCATGTTTGACAAACTTATATCTTCTTAGTTTTTATTTCCTTTTCCTTATTTGATAATAGTTTAGTCATATATGACAACATGTTTTGGTGTTGTTATTGTTTGGTATAAACCTAAGTTGATAATCGATTATTTCGAGATTGCTATTTGTTAGAGGTGAAGGTAATATTGAGAAGGTATATTGAGATATTGAGTTTGATGAAATGAAATGTTTTGTGCGTATTTATATTTGATTTTTCTCTGTATATGTTAGTAAATAGTTAAATACCTACACAATATGAACAAAAAATGTTGACAGTTTTATCCTATTTTTTTTTAACAAATACTTATTCAACTCATATTTATGTAAATAATATCACTTTTAGCTTATAATACCATCACTTTTTGTGGAAAATAACACCACTTTTCCACTAAAAATAACCTCACCAACTTCGAAGAAGAATAATTTTCAGACAAGTGTTTGCCAATTAGGCTCACAAAATGAAAGAAAATTTAAAAACTCAAAATCACCTTTAATAACTTCAAGCTTTTATATATATATAAAACTATAATAATAAACAGTTTTATTTTGTAAATCTTTTTAAAAGCTAAGCTGAAAGTTGATAATAATTAGACTACTTGTTAAAGGACTAATCTTTTTTTTAATTGTTTACACATTCCTGTCACTTTTAGTAACTTATTTTCTGGCCAGGTCACTTTTATAATTCATATGAAGACACCTCACTATTTGCATCCTTCAATGTTCAGATGCAATAGTAAATTTGTAATTTGCAATTTAAATCTTTAAATAATCATTTATAACCTTCACTGTATATGTAAAGTGTGACAGCTGTGTAACACCACCCTTATTCTCCCGAGAATAAAGGCGGGTACACAATATTTTTATTTAAATATAAAATACCAAAAACAAATAAACAATAATTGCAGAGGAGCCAATAGGACCGTAATATGACAAATAGGATGTACTCCGGCATATAGGTCTTTCTGCTTCCATGAACCCACTTTACGAATATTATTTTAGAGGACTCAAAATTTAGCCGAAATCAGGGTAGAGGACCGGACTTATTTCATTAAATTAGTTCCTATACCGAACTACTGTAAGAGAAGCTAAACATTAACATAAGATATTAAATAATTTATTTTAATAAACAGCCAATAAGATAAATTTATGAACATATGTGTATATTAGAAGAACAATACCAATTGTTTATTTTTAACTATCCCTCCAATTAGAATGAAGAATATAAATATATATAAATAGAATATATTTGAAATATAACAACAATGGGTCTCACTAATCACCCAAGATTAAATAATCCTAACTAATATTATAAATGCGAATGTGAGTTGAGGCAAGGGGCTGCGCTGAACTAGGGCTACAGGTAGAAGTTTTCTAAAGGAGAGAACAATTAAACAGTAATTAACTAAAGGTATTGAACAAGATATACATATAAATTTTGATCAGTTTTGCTTGATTGGGCTTTAAAATAATATCCATTAAACATTTCAGATAATGATAAACAACAGAAAGATCTGTTGATAAGAGCGGTCGATGGCTAATAAACAGGTGTCAACAAACTAGTACTATGGCTGGTCTCTTTCCCTTATGGTACTGCCAGAGCATTTAATAGTACATAAAATTCTAATAGCAATTACACTATGAGCAACACAAAAACAATAAGAGCCAAACAACTGGCAAAGAAAAAAAGGTATTATTTGCGCGAACGCCACTATGACTCGAGTGCAGTTCCCTGGGTTGCTCACCGAAGCTAATACCGCACGAGAAGCGTGACTACTTGACCAACCCAAAATAAAGATTTCCATCAACTCAACTGTGATATGGAATACAAGACAGAAAGCCTGGTTGTAGCCATCCAAATATTAAACAGATGCACACGACGTACACAGTGTCATGAGAAACATTGGCTCAAAATAAATTAATGAAACTTGTGGAAGTTAGCAAATCTATGACTAAGACATTACTACTTTCTGAGCCAAAGGCTCATAATGTAAAAACTGCATCATAAGGACACAGGGAAAATTGTAGGCAAGACTGATTTACTAAGTCAATAAAATGGGACTTGTCCTTCAGACTACAGGACACGATATTTAACCAATTAACTGAAACTCTTTCATCTTGAGGCCAACAAGACTTGAAATGAACTGACTGTCCATTCAACCTGATATTAAATCAACAAAAATATGTTTAGACAGAAAATATAAAAATATATAGATCTACATTGTCTAGTGTTTTGAACAAACTAGACACTAAGTCATAAGAACTTGACGACTTTTTCAGGATACTCAAGTACTCGTAGTAAGACGTCCTGGCCAGGCTGGCGGGGGATCTGACGGCCAATACTACATGGTCGTCGTTTTCTTTGTTACGTGATGTTGTAAAAGTTCCTCCTTCGATGCTGTGTTTTAGTAAACGGGTATGATGTGAACCTGGGAGCAGCCCTATATATAGTCCCAAATCTGATACGAACGGAACAAAGCAAAAAGGGTGATAAACTCAGGAATATAGAAAGGGAGAAAGATGGATGAAGGTGGGGGG
>CABFVX010004860.1:41743-58624 GCA_902151425.1 Timema shepardi
TAATTTTTTTTTTCCCCCACATGGCAAATAAATCCAAGAACATCTTGAAAAGGCGAGTAGATACTAAAGCATCTTTTATTTAAATATATCTTGTTTGATTATATTATTTAGGCTTAGTTATTATTTTGATGAGAATTTGTGATATAGACGTCCTTTACTATATTTTCTTGTAGACAGCATGGCAAGCGTATGTAACTTTATCCGACATCATCCAATGGCAAAGGGTATGCGTTAAAGTATCCATTCATAAATATAATATCAATCCTTATCCTTGACACCCGCTACAGTATTTATCAAAAGACAATATTTTTTGAACAACCACATGTTTCAAGTTAGGGACACACATAATTTTATTTGACTGCATCTAGTCAAAGAAAATAAACTTTAAGGTAGATTACGTTTTTAAATATGTTAACATTGTTTCTTTCCTTCTTAAATTATTAAAATATTGATATTTAATTGTAGCTGTCCAATCTTTCTGATTGACATGCTACAGAGTTTGTTTGTTTGTTATGCTTTCACGCCTAAACTACTCGACCGATCATCATGAAATTTTGCATACATGTCATGGGTGCAGAAAAAACATAAGGTACTTTACATCCAGAAAAAAAGTACTGTTCCCGAGGGATACAGAAAAGGACATAGGGTACCTTTCATCCAGAAAAAAAAAGTACTGTCCCCGAGGGATAGAAAAAAAAACCTTTAGATTGTCATCTGGCATAACAACTCGGCCTACTGATATGAACATAAATTGCAACATGATGGCTGGAGTACAGAAAAAGGGACCTGCGGTATCCCGGAAGAAAATCTAATATCCCGAATTAAAATCGGTTCTCGAGTTATTTTAGGCACATTTATCTTAAAATGATCAATACAAATCAGTTCCCAAGTTATTTTAGGCACATCTATCTTATAGGGATTAAAAATAATTACATTCAGCTAATTAAGCTCCGTCTAATCACCCCGTTATGGTAAATGACAAAATTGTTGTAAGAAGTTTGGTATTATACTGTGATGAACTTAAATAAAAAACATTATTTTTACTAAAGTGCCTTTAACGTTTAGTACTATAACAACTTGATAGATGGCGTGGTATCAATTTGTACTATTTAATGTACTGAGATTTCGTTACACCCAAAATCCGATAGATGGCGTTGAACACATTTATTATCTATGAATATTTTAAACTCATTGTGAAGTTTGGAGAAAGGGAAGAAAGGGAGTTGGGGGTCCATATTGATGGGAAATAACAATACATGTTTGCGATTCATTTGTTTACAAACATTGATTAGTTACCGTTCATTAATCTGTGTTTAGTCCTATTTTAATAATATGGTCATTGTTTTACGTTTTCAGTTTATATTGTTCCTTTTTTTCCTTGAGAGATAGTTTATCATTTATTATTTTTAGGTTAGTTATCTTACTTCTAATTCTATTTTTTTTACCTTTAAGGCAATAATTTGTTTTAATTTTTAGGTTAGGTACCTTTTTTTTCTTAAAAGTTTTTTCTTTTTTGAAATGTCTCACAAACATAATTCTAACTTATCCAGGAGTTCATCGCAAGCCCGGGCAGCTAAAATTGCTCTAGCCCAAGAATCCTCCGTTCATGCTGAATAAAGGAGGCAAGAACAAGCGGAGAGACAAACTGCTTTGAGAGCTGATGAGACACCTTCTCAAAGCCAGTAAATACTGGAGGACCAAGCCACCCGCCAGGCTTCTATGAGAGCAGCTGAGAAGCCCCTTCAAACACAATTGCGTTTGGAGGAACAAGCCGAACACCAGAGAGCTCTGAGAGCTACTGAAACGCTCCTTCAAACGCTCCTTCAAACGCAGATCCATTTAGATGTACAAGCTGCTTTGAGAGCAACTGAGACGCCTCATCAAACGCAACACCGTTTGAATGAACAAACTGAACGCAAGAGAGCTTTGAGAGCGACTGTGTAACACCGCCCTTAGTCTTCCCAAAGAATAAGGCTGATGCACAACAAAACATTAAATAGAGG
The DNA here is from genome assembly GCA_902151425.1 of Timema shepardi. Taxonomy (NCBI): domain Eukaryota; kingdom Metazoa; phylum Arthropoda; class Insecta; order Phasmatodea; family Timematidae; genus Timema; species Timema shepardi. Next base: position 43,747 of record CABFVX010004860.1, read on the forward strand.
ACAATAATTGCAGAGGAGCCGATAGGATAGTAACAAAAGCAAATAGGCCGTACTCAGGTATATTCATTTTCTGTTTCCATGAACTCACATTTCAACTATATAGTAATATAGATATGAATATATACTATGGGAAACAATGAAGGATATAACATATCGATATAAAGAAATATGTCAGAAAATAACATTTTATTTTATTGATATTGGATAAATATTGAACAATAGTAAAATTTGGTATAAATCTTATATATAAAATTCTCGTGTCACAATGTTCGTTCCCGTACTCCTCCGAAACGGCTTTACCGATTCTCATGAAATTTTGTGAGCATATTGAGTAGGTCTGAGAATCGGCCAACATCTATTTTTCATACCCCTTAGTGATAAGGGTTGTCCACCCTTAACATTTTTCTATAATTCTTAGACATTTTTTTAATATCTTTATTTTTTTTATTATGTCGCATTAAAAAATACATACAACCCTAAATTTTTACCCTTTTATCACCAACCCCTATTTTTTAATAGCCATTTTAGTAATTTAATCATTTTTCATCCCCGGTCAATAACTGATCAATCGTCATTTAATTAGTTATCCCCGCCAGTTGTCTACAGGTGTCACTTCTGACCCAGTAAACAGCACGGAGTAGGGATGAGAACGAAGCCGGTCTCCTGTTTCTCTCACACAATAAGACTTCTCTCACTCCCTACACAGTTGTCGGCCATCATTATTGTTTATGCATCAAGTGTAGTAGTAACGTTGACAATTATTATTTTGCTATCTCAGTGTAACTCTCATATTAACTATTAATCATTCCTATTTTATTAATAACTAGAAATTACTTAAAAATTACGTTTGCCGGGTCAGCTAGTANATATGTATAAATATGTAATATGAATCTTACGACAAAAAAGATAGTTGCGGGCACCGCCAGTAACCCTAAAATTGGTTAACATTCAATGTAATGGAATATTATAAACGATTACACCCAACAAGTATTATTATTATTATTATTATTAGCACCGCGTCTTACTACCCGTTCGGGCTATACGCACTTACGCTAATGTGTAATGGTAGGGTGATTGTGAGATGAAAATGGAGGACCTACAGTTTAACGTGGAATCTGAACCACGGTGGCATTCCCCACATTCACAAGATGTCATGTCAGAGGTGAAGGAAGGGTTTGGTAATCAGATAAATCTTTGCCGCGACCGAGGATTGAACCCCGGCCGCCAGCATAGAAGTCTGAAACCTTACCCCTAGACCGCCAGGTCACCACCAAGTAGTAAAAGGCTATAATAAAAATCAGTATGTTACTCATATTTCCTCCATGACAATATAAAACTTTCATGCTGTATGGGCTATATCTCTTTCTCATGACAATACACTATTTTCCTGCCATGCAGGCTATAGATTACTAACGTTCCTTTTTAAGAACTTTCACGCCAGATAGACTAAAAGTTACTACTATTTCTCTATCGTGATAACACAAGAGTTTCCTGCCACGCAGGCTATAAGTTACTGACATTTCTTTCACAACAATGCAAAACCTATACGTTACTAATATTCCTTTGACAACAATGTACAACTTTCATACCAGATTGGCAACACGTTACTAATATTTCTTAGACCACAATGAAAAACTTTCATGCCAGGTAGGCAACAAGTAACTAATATTTCTTTGACAACAATGAAAAACTTTAATGCCAGGGAGGCAACAAGTAACTAATGTTTTTTTGACAACAAGATTTTCCTGCCGCGCAGGCCATAAATAACTAACATTTCTCTCACAACAAGGTAAACTTCTCATGCCGTATGGGCTATAAGTTTCCAATCTTTCAAAACTGTGACATGTAAATAAACAATTGTTACATCACGCAAACCCTGATGGGGCTTCATGTCGAAGACAACTAAATAGAAGATAAACATTATTTACCACATTGTATCCTAAAGAATAAAGTATTCCTACATAAATATCTTTCAAGTTGTAAAGTTTTATGAAATTTTAATATTAATTCGCCAAAAAGAATTTCTATATACATTTTCCAAAAATGAATTTTGTACCTTTTATAAACATCCTGGACACCTACGTGCGTCCGAGGACAAGATCTTGACAAGAGTGCCCGTCCATTTTGGACTACACCATTACATACACTTATTTTAGCTCTGAAAGGGGGAAGAGGTGTAAACAGAACAAGGTAAACACAAAACAAATGAAGAGAGGGAGGGTATAACTAGACGACGGTGGAATATCCGAGGAGCTAGTAGAATATTCTAGACTAGACGTTTCAACACAATATCACATTCTTGCGCCTGTGCGCCACATTCTTCCCAACACGCCTCGTGATAATGCACTGTTCAGTCTTGCACGATATTTACTCATTTAGTTGGTCGGTCGAATTCATAGTGGCATGTTGTTGTCTTTTGTGCGGGGAAAACATTAGTGAGTTGAAGCAGCTGAATGGGGCCAAGGTGAGTTTACTTGCTTTACTTCTAATAGTGTCCAGTCTTGCTTTTTTATTCGGGAACTATCTAGCTTATTTCCAATAATCGCTACAACTGAGACTCCTTATTAAATTAAATGGAGCTCCGTTTAGATGAGCAAGATGGAACGCCAGAAAGCTTTGAGAGCTACTGAGACACCCCTTCAAACGCAGCTCCGTTTAGAAGAACAAGCCCAGCGGCAGGCAGTCATTAGAGTAACAGAAACTATACAACATTCGCAGGCGAAAAGAATCGTTCATGCAGAAATGCAAACCGAACGCCAACGAACTTTTATGCGTAACAGTTGGTCCGTATTTAATAATTCTGGATTTGAATACGAACCTTTAATTGATTACAAAACTCATACTTTAATTGTTGTTGGTTTGATGAATAAAAAATGCCAGTTTTGGGATGCCTTAAAATGGAAAGATGAGACCGCAGGGATGTGTTGTTCTAATGGCAAAGTTTCCCTTCCTTTACTTGGTGAACCAGAACATCCTCAGAAAACTATATTTATATGATGGAAATGAATCACGGTGCTTTTTAACTAGAATTAGAAAGTATAACTCATGCTTTCAAATGACATCTTTTGGAGTAGATAAGGAGATAAGAATGCCCGGGTTTTCGCCAACCTATTACTGTACAAGGTTAGATATATCATCAAATTGGTTCATTTTTTCCAACAGAACGAACAGCATAAATTCTTGCAAGTTTATTTTATGGGTGATGAAGAAAGTGAATTAAGCCCTCGTTGCCTATACATTCAAGGAGTTGAGAGAGATACGGTATTAAAAATTCAAAGAATGTTACATAACAGCTATATTTTGATAAATACTTTTAAAACCGCAATAGAGAACTGGCTTCAAGAAGATTATAAGCTTGTCATCCATGCTGATCAAACTCCACGTGGCGAACATGAGAGGCGCTATAATGCACCCCCAATTAATGACGTTGCTGTCCTGGTGGGTGGGGACCAGTTTTCTTCACAAGACATAATGTTACGAGCACACGATAATACACTTACACGCGTAGCCAATACTCTTTTAAGTTTTATAATGCTTTGCAGTACCCATTAATTTTTAGCAATGGACAGTCGGCGATACCATTTTGATATTCCACTCATTAATCCCACTACAAAACAGCCAGTTCCCAATAAAAAAGTTTCATGCATGGATTTTTACGCCTATCACATGTTGCTTCGAGAAAATGACTTTAACCTCCTTCCGCGGTCAAGACAGTTCTTTCAGCAACTTTTAGTAGAAATGTACATCAAAGTTGAGAGCGAACGTCTTTGTTACATTTCTTTAAACCAGAAAAAACTGTGAGCTGAAAATTACATTCACCTGCAAGATGCAATTAGCACAGATGGTAATATAAACCTCAACAATTTAGGCAGAATGGTTATTCTTCCCCCTACTTTTGTGAACAGCCCCTGATATCTGCATGAATACACACAAGATGCTTTCGCCTATGTGCGCACTTACAGCAGGCCTGATCTATTCGACTTTCACCTGCAATCCCTCATGGAAGGAAATAACAGAAGAGCTAATGCCCGGGCAAAGAGCTACTGACCGACATGACTTAGTTGCCCACGTGTTTCGTTTAAAGGTCCAAAAACTAATTAATGTTATTATTACAAAGGGAAAAGTATTTGGAAACGTACAGTGCCCCATCTATTCTATTGAATGGCAGAAACCAGAACTGCCACATGTGGACATTTTTATTTGGTTGCAAGAAAAGCTGCGTTCCAACCAAATAAACATAATAAGCCCCGAGATTCCTGATCCAGAACAAGAGAAGGATTTGAATGATACTGTAGTCATAAACATGGTTCATAGTCCCTGTGGGGCACGCAATCCAGCATCGCCTTGCATGAAATATGGAAAATGTACAAAAAAATTCCCCCGAGATCTGCTAAAGGAAACGGTGAACAATGATAAGGGTTAATCTTTATACAGACGAAGAGCACCCAAAGATGGTGATAGAAGTGTTATGATTCAGACTCGCAGTGAGGCGTGGGCGGTCCAAACTTTTGATAATAGCTGGTTTGTGCCGTGTTCACCCATTCTATGTAAAATATTTAATGCCCACATTAATGTAGAAGCCTGCAACTCTGTTTGTGCTATTAAATATATTCGCAAATACATTAATAAAGGGAGCGATCAGGTGATCTTCAATGTGCGTAACGAAGCTGTAGCGCAAACTCTTAACGAAGTACAAACCTATCAACCAGGGCGATATGTCAGTAGTAATGAGGCAGCGTGGCGGCTCCTTGGCTTACCCTTACACGAAATACATCTGACTGTTACACATCTTGCCATACACTTAGAAAATGGATGAGTGTTTTCTTTAATGAGAGTAATTTCCAGGAAAGGATTTCATCTCGTTCTAAAACCACATTAACTGCCTTTTCCCAGCTTTGTCAGACAGATACTTTCGCTAAAACAGTATTGTATTCCCAAGTCCCCCATTATTATACATGGAACACCTCAAAAGAGGAGTGGAAATGCCGCGTTCAAGGTACGCCTGTTGAAGATTTGCCAGGGGTTAAATAATCAGACGTCCTTGGTCGTGTCTACACCGTCCATGTAACGAACTTTGAATGCTTTTGTCTGCGCATGTTATTGCATCATGTTCGAGGTCCAACTAGCTATAGAGGCCTTAAAATCGTCAACGGTCAGGAATGCGGAACATATAGAGAAGCATGTGAAGCTCTATGTTTGTTAGAGAATGATAACCACTGGGATGAAATTATGGAGGAAGCCATGCAGTGCCGATCACCAGACAAAATCAAGGAACTTTACACAACCCTCATATCATCTTGCGGTCTTTCCAATCCTCAAATGCTGTGGAATAAGTACAAAGAGTACATGGTTAGAAGATATTTTGTGGCTGCTACAGCAACTACATGCAGATATGACTTTTAATGAGCACATCTACTATGAACTGCTGACGAAAATTGAAAACAAGGTTATGACAATGACGGGGAAGAAGATTCAAGATTTTGCAATGGTAAGCCTTTGATGATCAGATGAAAATGACTTAAACGATGAAATTACTCGGGAATTAAACTATTATTTCACAGCATTGTAACAGAAAGTAACCGAATTAGTTCCTTGTTTGCTTCCAGAACAAAGTCACATATTTCAACAGGTGTTACGACAAGTAGAGTCAAGGAATGGTGCACTCCTCTTTCTCGATGCCCCTCAAGGAACCGGGAAAACGTTTTTGCTGAACTTATAATATTGGCGTTCGTAAGAAAAGACCAGAAAATTGCTGTTGCCGTGGCTTCCTCCGGTATAGCAGCTACACTACTGAATGGTGGCCGTACTGCACATTCCGTTTTAAAATGTCCATTAAATCTTGCACTTGCACAGAAAGCGTCGCCCATCTGCAATTTCAGCAAAAATAGCTCGCGAGGTATGATGCTACGACAATGTAAACTTTTAGTGTGGGACGAAAGTACGATGTCCCACCAAAAAGCTATAGAGGCGTTAAACCGAACTCTTCAGGACTTGCGAGACAGTACAGATATTATGGGAGGAATGGTAGTTTTACTGGCTAAGTGACTTCCGACAAACTCTACCAGTGATCCAGAGGGGCAAACACGCAGATGAAATCAAAGCCTGTCTCAAGTATCAAGATTGTGGGCAAAGATAAAAAAATTGAGCCTAACAACGAATATGAGAGTCCACCTTTATAATGACCTAGATTCTGGACATTACGCAGAAACACTATTGAAAATTGGCGATGGACGTTTGGACACGGATGCTGAAGGTTGTATTTTACTTACAGGGGAATTCTGTAATTTGGTGGAAAAATGATGTGGAGATCATTGCTAAAGTTTACCCAGACTTACAACTAAATTGTTGTGTGCAAGAGCAATTCTTGCACAAAAAAATGAAATCGTTAACAAAATCAACACTGACATTTTGAAAGAGGTGCAGAGAGAAATAAAGGAGTATTTGTCAATAGATACAATCATGGACACAGAACAGAGCACTTCATATCCCGCATGAGTTTTTAAACTCTCTGGAGCTATCGGGTGTACCCTCGCATAAACTACAATTGAAATTAGGTGTACCAGTTATGCAAATGAAAAATTTAGATGCACCCCGATTATGTAATGGGACAAGGCTTTGGATTACACAATTAGAGCAAAATATAATCTGTACCATCATTTTAACAGGTGTGGGAAAAGGGGAAAGTGTAATACTGTGAATTCCAATAATCCCCACTGACCTACCATTTCAATTCAAAAGACTCCAGTTTCCAATCAAACTTAGTTTTGCTATTACCATTAACAAAGTGCAAAGACAAACATTGCAGGTAGCAGGGGTGCATTTGGAAAAACCGTGTTTTTCCCATAGCCAGCTATATGTAGCATGTTCGCGTGTGTCCAATGCCCAGAATTAGTATGTATTTGCGCCAAATGGAAGGACATACAACATAGTATATAGGAGCGTCCTAAAATAATGATCTATTCTGTTCCCATGATTGCAATGGCCAAGAACAAGTGGAGTAAATAAGGGATGTTAATTAACTGTTGGTAAAATTTAAGATGGAGTGGGATTTTCAATTCGCGGTAAGGCATAACCTATGACTCTACTGACACACACTCCGCTACTTCTTTTCTACTCCTACACTTAATCCTTATTTATATTGTGTTTTTTGTATGTTTATTTATCTCTACTTGTATTGACCAACAACCTGATTATAAGTTCATCGTTTTTATTTTCATACTTCCTGTGTTGTCCGACAACCTGAATTTATTGACAAAATAAACATTAACGCTAGCAGAGCCGCGGGCAAAAGCTAGTAATAATATCTATTTGAATACTAATATCAATACATATGTATAGCAGTAGAAAATCTAATGACAGGCCTCAGCGACCATCCTCAATACTATTAAAGCTTGTTTATAATAAATACAGTAATGGTCTTTTCTCGTCAACATAAATACACGTTAGCATAATACTACATATTACAAAAGGGGAATAGCCAAAAAATTTAAGAGTAATAACATAATTTACAGCCAGATGGGCCCTAAGTTTTCTATTTTACCTAAATCTAACATTTACAAAACCTCGACATCTTATGCCTTACTGGGTATGAAGTATAACAGACTATACAAACACGTGCGAACATTTAATCGTAGCAACATTTGCCGGACGGCCATAATATTGATTTATATATATATATATATATATATATAAAGCTAATACATTTAACAAACTGAATGACATCTCACGTCATACGGGGTATACATTATGTGCAATAATAGTCAAACTCAAAACTCCAAAAGGAAATATCACAACTTTTCCCCTGATATTAGCCTGAGAAAACGCAGCTAACACGTGAGTTCAAAAAAAAGGGGGACTTTTCTTTTATTTTGCCAACGCAATAAACTTGCTAACATAATTTACCATAATTAATCCAATCTATAAATAAATCAAGTTTATATACATTATCTCCAACCATGATTATATAATTTAAATAAAATATTTATGGCTGAAAATTAATTTTGAGAATATAAAAGCCGAAACGTAATTTATACCTTATGAAAATCCTTGACACCAAGATGTGTCCAAGGACGGTATCCTGACAATAGTGATTACCATACGCACAGCACAGGTATATATATGATAGCTCTAGCTCTGAGAGGCGGGAAAGAGGGGTTAGCACAAACAAAGTAGAACAAGAAACAAAGACGAGAGGGGCGGGGTGGTAATACAATGGGTAGAAAAATCTACAAGCTCGGTGAACCATCTAGACCAAACACTTTAGCAATACACAGCTTTCTCGAACTGCAACGTCACAGAGTTCCCAGCATGCCTCGGGTGGAGTCAAAGTTCAGTCTGTTGCACTTTTTACACAATTAGTACATGCGAAACTTTCATCGTGGTATAAGGTGCTCGTGGGGGGGAATCGACTGGAGGAGGTACAACAAGCAAAATGGGGCCTAGGTGAGTTGACTCCATCCTATGTAGGTGTAGTTGAAATTATATTGTTCTTTTTTTTTTATTGTTTTTGCGTTTAAATCTTGTAGCCTTTACATGATAAACGCTACAAATGGAAGACTTAAGGACCTAAGTTAACATTGGTAATATTTTAAGGTTTTAATATGCTGATCACAGTATAGTTTTGTTTTATCAATAGTAAAGAACAAGGGGGACTGACTCCATTATCACTCAGGCTATTATTGCCAATGTATATTAAAATAAATTCTTTATCAGTTTGCTGTTATAAACAATACTACAGTATGGCCAGAAATAAAGTATACCAAAATTTGGCAAGCCTGTGCATCATAGTTATTGGCAGGAAGGCAACATGACGGGGCTGTAGTGTAGCCTTTGTGCTCAAAGTGAATGGTCATAAAAGTACAGTACTATGCAATAGCTTTAAGTATTCTTGAGAAGGCCTTTGTTGTGGAGCATTATTTTCGGTCATACGAGATTGGCTGTTCAGAGGGACCCAGTGTGAAAAGTGTTTTTTAACTTGTAGAAAAGTTCCATAAACCCCCACCCATAAAGCGAACAATGTTGATGTTGATAATAAAATTTAGGCAAACTGGGTCAATTATTTGTCAACGAAAACATTGTTCTAGAAGAAAACGCTTATCCACAGACAATGAGCGGCAGGGAGTAGTGCTTGATACGAGTCTATGGTCACAAAAGAAAAGTCAGCGGCATATTACGGAAGATTTTTAAAATAACATCTATTCATACACTTGTTCATGAATTAGGAGCGTATTCATGGGGCATTTTGAAGGAACGTGTCTACTGTATTCTAGTGCTTTGTGATATCACCCAGTTGAAAATCAAAAACAGACGAGTGTAGTGTTGCATTCAATTTCAGGAGACACAATTGCAGCAATGTTTGTTAGCCTCCAGCGTACATAAGAAAAGTGTGTAGTTGGATGATTCATACCTAGAGCATGTGTTTTTCTGATACATGTAGAACCCCCTTTTTTATTACCTTGACTTTTGAGTTAATTTATGGCTGGTATAGTTTTACATTTTGTCAATAATTATAGTGCACTGTATTTCGGTTTATTTTATTTCCAGCCATACTGTAGAATACACTGGTGAGATGCATGCATCTATGAGGGTCGACCATAAAGTAATACTTTGTTTGCCTACAGCACCCATGAATATCAATGACCAGCTCACATTCAAGGTCTTCCAATGTTAGTCACCCCCTAGATTTGTTTCATGCAAGTTTTGCACTGTTAGCAACAATTTTACCCTTTTTGTGAGCATTTAAAAATGAATGTAAACCTTGATAATCCCCCCTACTAAGATATGCCATTTGATATTCGCTTTTTAAACATACAAAAAATACCCGACCAAGTAACACTCATGGTTAAATTACGGCAGTATATGATGAGGGTATATCGGATCATTTATTTGGAAGAGGGTGTCAAATGTTTAATGAGGGGAGCACAAATGCTCACGACAATGAGTGTTGGTCATTGGAATGGTACTAGTCTCGATCCATGACAAAACTGAGGACATTTAAACAGACATGTTCCATTTATAAGTCATGGCCATAGTGTTTTGGGAGCGAAAAGATGTGTCTTGTTTGTTGACTTAATGCCCCAAGGCACAACAATTAATGCGATTGAATATTGTGCAACACTCTGGCAACTATGGTGGGCCATTCAAAACCAACGGTGGGGCCTAATGTCAAAATGTGTGGCATTTTTGCATGATAATGCACACCCGCATGCTTCTGCTAAGCAATACAAAGAAACCTCAATATTCTTTTTCTGGGAAGTTTTGGATCATCCAGCAGTCCAGACTTAGTGCCAAATAAGTGATTTTCATTCGTTCCCTCAGCCGAAGGCAATCTAAGGTTGGTGGCACATGGGTTGAACTTGAAGGCGAAGTGAATGGTGCAGCCTAAGACTAAATGAACTGGTGCCAGATTTCTACGATGAGTGCATAATATAACTCTTTATGATATGACAAGTGACGTGGTGGGAACTATTTATAAAAGTCACTTAAGGCACATCATAGTGAAAAACATACAAGACTAAAATTATCCAGTTTTAATAATTCTTTTTACCCCAAACTGGACAATCTTTGTATGTTTATTAAAAACTTGCATTAAAATAAATTAATATCCCATTTTCAGACATCTACGTTAATAAATTATAATTACATTACTAGGCATGTTGGCTTTTTGATTTTTGCTATGTTTGATCTGAAAAATTACTAAGCTAATCCATGTACCAGTCCCCGCTTTCCCACCAAAACTTATCCACAATTTATTTTATTATGCCTTATTATAAGGCTTTTTCTAGTTACTCCCCTCGTTTATATTCTCTAGGCTTTATTGGGCAAGCATTTGAGGTTTTTCTTTATATATTGTAGACCTTGTTGGCCTTGAGGTAATGTATTCGCCTCAGGACCTGATCTCTGCGGATTCAAACTCTTCTGAGGTCAACAGAGTTTTCTTAAGTGATACAAATCCTTAGCACAATTTCCTTTGGAGGGAAAGTATAGTTATTGGCCCCATGTGAAATGTAAAATAACCTTGGAAGGTATGTGAAAATACCTTTCCTAGCAAAAGTGGTAGGCCTTTATGATCTCACTCATAGGCATTTTCATTTGCTGATATAATTAGTCAATTCAGAAAGGGCACTTTTAATACATAAAATGCTTAAAATAAATTATTCACATATTATTTAAATAAAATAAAGGATACCATCTGATTTTATTCATTTTTGCTTATAGCATAACTTTTAACTAAATAACTAACTTGAACAATGCAAGAAACAACTACAAATTCACGAGTTCTACTTATCGCAAACAAGTGAAATATTTTGCTTGTTTAATTATACAAAAAATTCTACCCAGTCTATTGTTTCTTTGTCTTAGAGCTGTTACCTAGTAGTGCTAGCATCACTTACTACCAATCAACAAACTGGTGCAAATAAATGAGCCCAGACCAAAGTAAGCATAAATATATGTATTAAAAAAACAAACAATAGAGACTATATACTCAATAGTGGTTTAGGCTACTATAAAAATTTACTACAATATACAGAAGGGCATATAGCTTTATAAAATACAATTGAGGGTGTCGACCCCAGATCAAAATAAAGACAGAAATAAAAAATGGGAAAGACATAGATCACCGAAATACTAAAGGCCACTAAAGCTAATACTGTGGACCCGGGAGATAAGCTCCTGATTAAATACATTAAATATAGAGTGTGTTTGCTACAAAAAAGACTGTTAGTTGGGCCCTAATGAGGGCCAACCTCAACTTATCAAATTTAACAAATGGGGAACAAGATGAAGTCCTGTTCAAGCAAGCAATGATTAAGATTGGTAAGAAAGTGCCAACTTCTCTTTAGGGAAGAAGCCCCACTCAAAAGATATAACACACAAAAGTGACAAACACCCTTTTGAGGGCCAACCAAATTTATCAAACTCAAATAATAAGAGAAACAGGATGAAGTTCCGTTTACGCCCACAATAATTAAGATTCTCAACAAGTACCAACTTCTCTATAGGGGGAAAACCCCAAACTTCTCTATAGGGGAAAAACCCCAAACTTTCTCTATAGGGGAAAAACCCCAAACTTCTCTATAGGGGAAAAACCCCACTCTTTAGGGAAGAAGCCCCACTCAAAAGATATAGCACACAAAAGTGACAAACACCCTTTTGAGGGCCAACCCAATTTATCAAACTCAAATAATAAGAGAAACAGGATGAAGTTCCGTTTACGCCCACAATAATTAAGATTCTCAACAAGTACCAACTTACTCTATAGGGGGAAAACCCCAAACTTCTCTATAGGGGAAAAACCCCAAACTTCTCTATAGGGGAAAAACCCCAAACTTGAATAGTTACTGAGGTAAAAAAAAAGTCAAGATGAAAAAGACTCAGTTAAGAATGCAGAAAAGGCATATTGAAGAGGTTGGGGAAGATAATTATGACATTGCGGCAGAGAAGTATATCTTACATGCAGAATCCAGGAAGTATCACATCGTCGGTCCAAGGCAAGTGTTTGATTTTTCCTTCGACGAGGCCTGGATATATTCATAAACTATGCTCACAGCCCTAGCCAATGAAATCACAGAGATGCAAATTGTTCAGGAGTTTATATGGTTTTACACTGTTCTGAAAACTTTCTTCGCTGTCAACTCAGCGTCTAGGGATTGATGGTTTCTAGTAGATCATTCGGAGACTATCTTTTAGATGGTGGCCTCACTGGCGGAGACCAGGTGAACTCATCTTAGCACAAATTGTTCACGAGTGCGGGCAATGAAACAGCCCCGGCTCCAAGAGGGTGTAAAGAGCACGCTGGCTCACTGACAAAATGGTGTTTCATCATGCATGTGGCGTTCACAACGCAACAGAAACTTAAAGAACCTTATCCGCTTCTGGTTTATCATTGCACAATCTCTTTAGTCAGTCTTTTATTCACTTTTTATCTGATTACCAAACCCTTCCTTCACCTCTGACAAGACATCTTGTGAATGTGGGGAATGCCAGGCCTCCACCGTGGTTCGGACTCCACCGTGGTTCGGATTCCACGTTAAACTGTAGGTCCTCCATTTCATCTCACAGTCACCCTACCATTACACATTAGAGTAAGTGTGTATAACCCGGACGGGTAGTAAGATGCAGTGCTAATAATAATAATAATAATAATTTATTCACTTTCTATCAAAGCTTTAATGGACTGTACAGGTAATTATTTGCTAATTGTATTTAGTTACATCCATATATTCCTCAAGACATATTCTTTGTTTCTACAGCTATTCTGTTACAATACAATACTTAACAAAACTGTAATTTTTATATTTTTCTAAGTGAAAAGTTTCACCTTTTAAAACATAGCTGCAAGCTTTTATCTGTATAAAAGAATAGAAATTGTTTTGTATTTATTCCAGGTAAGACCAAGTATATGTTTAGGTACTAAAACAGGTGTCTCTATATTATTATTATTAGCACCACGTCTTACTACCCTTTCGGGTTATACGCACTTACACTAATGTGCAATGGTAGGGTGATTGTGAGATGAAATGAAGGACCTACAGTTTAACATGGAATCCGAACCACGGTGGAGACCTGGCAATTCCTCACATTCACAAGATGTATTGTCAGAGGTGAAGGAAGGGTTTGGTAATCAGATAAATCATTGCCGGGACCGAGAATTGAACCCCGGACGCCAGCATAGAAGTCTGACACCTTACCCCTAAACCACCACGTCACCCGTCTCTATATTAAAACCAAGTAAAATATCTGAACGTATATTTCTGATCTAACTAGGCAGCACCTTAAACTCGTTCTCTGGTGCTCATTTACATATCTAGCTTCATAGCCCGGTAGCCATTTTCCTATATTTCTTTCATACACACATAAGTTGAAAGTCAACTAAAGCAGTTATTAATGTGTTTTTTTTCACATATTAAAGGACCTGTGAACTTAAACTCAAATTTTGGCGATATTTTTACTCTGAATATCATTTCACACAAACTATTTAGCAAAAAATCCAATGTTTGAGCATGGTTTAGTTCCAAAGATACACGGCTCGAAAGTTTCCAGTGGCGTCAGGCGTTACGTCATCGTAAGCCAGCTACAGCCTAGCAATTACAGCACGACTTTTCTACTATGCACACATTATCATTATGTGTTATTTATTGTTTGTGTTCTATCTTTGTTATACTTTGAATGACAGGTATTATGGATGGAAATATCAAACCATACCAGTTTGTACCTGAAAGGAGACATACTGAGGATGATTCATTTATCGGTAGTGACAGTGACTAAATTATTCTAAATATGGCAGGGCGATTGAACTCAGGAAGTTGGTATTTGTGTGGACTGTGTTTAAACGTGGTAACGGATGAGGAATGTGTGTGTTGCTGTAAGGTTGACAAGTATAAAACTGCTAAATCAAATCAATATCAGTGCATTACACTTAATCCTTCATTTTACAGACTTATCATAGACAGTGAAGGGCTAACAATGACACGAAATAATTTAAGCCTGAAAACAAAAATCTTAAACAAAAGATGACTTCTCAGTTCAGACAGTCCCATAAACAGATTTTGGCACTACCCTGCTTATAAGCATTTTGTCTCTTGGATAAATGCATGTACTGCTATCAGTTATAGAAACCGTGTAGTAATTCCATCTTGTGCAAATAACGCAATATGGAACAAATATCCCGAACATAATGGTATTTTTGAAACACATAATGAATGAGTTGTAGTAAGGAACAATAATTAATCAAATCGATAAAATTATAATTCAAAAAGAAAGAAATATTTGTAATATAGTGCACCCTGAGATATTACATTAAGGGGGTGCATGAACATATAAATACAGAAGTAAAAAAGAAAAAGGATGTATATAGAAGTAATGCAATTTATTGAAA